>VHZZ01001665.1:95331-110842 GCA_009801015.1 Silene noctiflora | reverse complement strand
AGAAGACTAAACTTTCAGTTTAGAAAATGCAACAATCAGTTTCGGAAATTGTGCAAAAAATATATAGAGAATAAGTGATCTTACTTCCAAAAGGAACCCCTTTACTACTACACATTTAGTAGTGAAACACAAGTGATCACTTATAAACTATAATACTCCAACTTATTCTACCAATGTGGGATAAAAGGAGCTTCTTTTGAAGCAACACTTCCAACACGAAGTGTCTAGGTCGTGGAAGTAAAGCTTTTTTGTTGAATCACTCTTCCTTGGGATAATATCAGGCCTTATTTTGCAGGCTGGTTTTGACCATTTTGGTTGTATTGTTTGTGTATTTTCCGTAGTTATATAAAAAGAAGATAGCTAGCTGCCTGATCTCTTACAAAATTACTATACATAGGGTTTTTTGTTGAAGGACATCTCTATTTGAAGCTCACTGTAGATAAAGTTCCAAAAGTTGGAGCTGGCTACTTAGGCATATAACCCTAATGCGTGTTTATTATTTTGACATTAATATACGCATGGAACTTTTTATGTCTTTATGGCTACCTGTAGACGGGTTTCCCAAAACCTTCTCGATTGCATACTGCATTTAGAAAGTTAGCCTTCGCTCCCACCCTCCATTTTGGGAACTCTGACAAGACATTTGGAAAGAATCAATCCTACTGATAAGTTACAATTGTGAAGTTTGAGTGCTATTATAATATAGATGAATGTAGAGAAAGACTTCAAAAGCTTAGCAACAGAAGTTGTGGGACATGGTACTGCAAAAAGTCACAGTGCCTACTGCAGCAACTCTATTTTGTACTGGGAAAACTAAAAATTTGCTAGGTAAAAAGTATATCAGTTTCTGGCCTTTGATGGAGAACCTAGACACATGGACAAAAGAGAGACTTTATTCGCCTCTGAATTATGTTCTATTTCTCATTGACCTATTTGATGTTTTTATGAGCCTTCTACTTTGGTCTTGACACAATTTTTGACTTAAAAGTCATTCGGAAACAATCTCTTTGTGTTGCTAGCACAGAGGTAAGGCTGCATATATCCGACCTCCCTTTCTCACAGTTTGTGGGAGCCATTGAGGCACTGGGATATTGTTGTCGTAGTCTACTTTTCTCTTGATTCGATTGTTCAGGTAGTTTACTGCCCGCTGGTTTGTATAATTGTATAGCACGATGATCCATAAATGTATTCCTTGTTTGTTATAGGCCCTCAAAGCTTTGTGCCACAACTATCCTGCCGTAATGGGTTTATGTTGGAAGCAAATTTCTACTCTCGTATATAAATTCTTGAGGCCAGACACATTAGGATTTCCGTCCTTAAAGGGAGCTGTGGGACATGATGTTGGGTCAAGTGTAGATAAACTTTTGTCTGGTGCGATCAAGGTATGAAGTTATTGATTTTGGGATTTCTTATATAATGATATCTTGCTTATTCATTTATTTCCACTGTAAGAAATCAGGATTGTTATCTGACAACTCATCAACTCGATTGTTATTTTCTCATGTTTCATGAGTTTTTTCTCGACACCAGTACTTCTTAACCAGTATCATGAATGTGTTATTTGATGTAGTGGCTATAGAAGTTTTGAGTGTTATGGATGATGGCCAATTCTACTGTCGTATCTTTCAGGTTTTAGATGAATACCTTCGTGCTGTATCTGGATTTAAAGGAACCGAGGATCTGTTTGGTGATGGATTGATGGAAAGCCCCTTTGCATCAGATTGTGTGCGTGACAAGAAAATATCTTCCGCTCCATCATATGGATCCGGGGGTGTTGGGATCTCTAAAGACAGTCTGTCAGGAACCAGAGAGTGGTCTGAAGCACTAGACGAACATATAGCCATATCTATACACCATGCATCTGGAATGGTCTGGTTGTCTATCTTTCACTCATTAATATGTGAATGTTCTACCTATTTTCATTGTCTTATGGATTGTTATGACTTGTATGAGTTGTCAAGGGATGCTAATTAACCATCTGAGTTTGGTGAGACTGTAAACTTGAGGGGAAACTATTATAGTTTATTGAAGTTTTTTTTGGCGTCTGATATATAAAATCATGCGTACAAAGATATGAGAAATACAAAGAAGAATTACCCTCTTCTACCTTGTATTTTAATAGCTGTTTTGGTACCTGGAAGGTTTGGGATAGGACATCCTCATCTATGGTGTCTGCTGTAAGTAACATGGAGCAGATGAGGATCTCAGGTTTGAGGGATATTGTGGATGAGAGCCAGGATAATTATCTCATATACCACTAGTTTTTTTGCCTCAAAGGAAGTAGTTATTGTATAGTCTGATGAGCCATCTATTGTGCTTTATATTTTCTAGGATTGAGTGTTCTTCTTGGCTAATTAGGAATTATTTAGTTTCTGAAGTTCGTTTGTCATGGTCATTTGGGAAATGGTTGGATCTTGATATCGAGTAAAGTTGAGAGATGGCATACGTTTCGAGGACGCAAATCTGCAATGGGCCATGCTGTATTATTTTTCTGTTTGATGAAATTCCGGAGGTCAAGTTGATACATGTATTCTTAAACGTAAATTTCAGTATAAGTCTGACTTGGATGTTTGAGATTTTGATTCTGAAGATTTAGGCAATCTATGTGTCACTGTTCCAGCATGTTTATATTTAGGTGGTGCATATACTGCTGTTTGAGATGGCTTTGTTGAGCTAGTGATCGATGTTTGGAGATCGTGGGGCGGTTTGGACTTTCAGTTGTGATACATAAGCAAAACAACTCTTTAGCTTGCTATAAAGTCATTTTGAAATGCGAAGTCGTTCAAATAGCTTCTTACCACTTATGCCTATCGATTCGTATTACGGATTCAAATTTTTGATGTCTACCATGCTTTTCTCTGAGATTAGTGGTGTTATGAGAAGCGTTACAGTTTCTTGTGGTTTACATTTCTATTTTTCCGGATTTTCTGCATTTGTGCCTTCTACCTGACTTAATTTCCTTTTAGATGTTATCAATAGCTCACTATTTACGCTAAATAACCTGCTCATTACGTGAAACTGAATTTGATTGCATACAATTTTTTTTCTGGAAGGTAAGGGCTGCATCAATTACTTGTTTTGCTGGCATCACCTGCTCTGTCTTCTCTTCCCTTGACAAAGAGCAACAGCGTTTCATCCTTTCTTCCTGTGTAAGTGGATGTTTTTTTCCCCATTTAATATTACTATTACCTGTGCAGTGTCAACTTATTTATTGCTTCATATTTTTTCAGACAGACGGTGCAAAAGATTTAGTTCCTTCAGTTAGGTCAGCTGCTTGTCGGGCCATTGGTGTCATTGCTTGTTTCCCAGAGATTTTGAAGAGGTGACTTTAAGATCCCATATATCTTTTGTAGTTTCTATTTGCTTATGCTTTATGAAGTATTCAAATAAGTTACGGGAGTAATCAATGATATAGTGCAGAAAGTCTTCACAAGTTCATCAATGCTGTGGAGGTCAACACTTGTGATCAGCCTGTCATGGTACCTCCTTAGTTGGCTTGGCTGTTGTTGCCCAAAGCATTAAATTTTTCGGAGTATGTATTAAGTTTTCTTTGTCCGTTTTCAGGTTCGAGTTACTGCATCTTGGGCCATGGCAAACATATGCGACGCTTTTCGTCATTGTGTATCGAATTCTTCTCTCGGTTGGTTTACCTTCCTTTTTTTTGTTGAGTGCAATAGATGTTGTGCGAGATACTGAAATATATTTTGATTATCTTTCTTTTCTAGAAGCTACTATTGTGCCCTATTATATTTATTTTATCTTGTCTTTGCAGATCTGGAAGCAAACTTCAAGATTCTTATGTCTTTATTGGAATGTTCATTGCAGCTAGCTAGAGACGGAGACAAGGTAACTCAACTGCATCAATTTCACCAAGGTTATGGAAAATCTGTTTCTGTTGTCTCAATGCTTAAAGCTGTCAGATGTTGATTCTCATTTTTTCATGGCAGAGGTTACATGAATTGCCTTAAACCTTTGCCTGTTAAATAAACTAGGCGAGTCCTTAATTTTAAAAAGCGTGCCTAGGCGCGAGGCGCACTAAGGTGCCAGCTAAATTGCCTCTAGGTGTCTGAAGCACATGGGCTCCAAAAGCGTACCTTAGGCGCATGAAGCGTACCCAAGGCGCGTTCCTATTAAATCCTGTATTTTTTTTCTCCATATTATTTTATTTTACCCTTCTCTTCTCCCCCTAATGTTTAATTTCCACTTATAAATTCATGTTGGCCCTCTTTAAAATAAGAAAAAGGGATTACTGTTGCTCAAAAAAAAATGTTCTACAATATTAATGTTCGTTTGATAATCAACTAGTGTAGATCCCGTGCTATAGCACGGTATTTTTTAGATTTGATTTATAAAGAGGTCAGTCTCAATGAAGTTATTTGCATAAATCAATACTTTTAATTTAATATTATAATGTACTAATATAATATTAGTAAGCGGTATAAAAGAAAGTTACTACGTCAAAAGACAAAGTTAAGTTATTTTTGCCTTAAACTATTAATACTTGTATTATTATACTTTACTATTAAAAATAATTTATGATATTAATAATACATTTAAGTTAGATGTAAAATCTAATTAAACATATTAGCCTTGTAAAGGAAACCGGTGAAAACAATATCAGTATATATGTATTCATGGACCCAATTGTTATATTATTGAGAAGGTAAGAATTCGTCAGATAATCTTGGTAGAGATTGATAAATATTGTGTAAATCATTTCAGTATATACTCCCAATTAGTGTAGCTAGTTAGTGGAGCCATTTAATAGTGGATATATATAGAAAAGATTTGGTTAGAGTATATTTAGAGAATAAGAATTAGTCAGAGTACATGAGCGGGAATTTTGAGTGGGATTTTTTAATATGTGTTAATCTTTTAGTATATAGGGGATGCGCCTCATGTCCATAAGGCGCACACCTTCCCTCATGCCTTTTGCCTCGTCGCCTTGATACCCCATCGCCTCAGTGCCTTCTCAAAAGAAGGGCAAGCCGCCTTGATTCTGCCAGAGTAATAATGTACATATCTTTACTTCTGCAGATCGTAGTTTGCAAAGTCTTTTCACTGTGATTTGTAGTCTTTGATTATATTCACTGAAAGGAATGTAGCCTGGCAGAGATGAAATGCTCTAACCTAAGCCTCTGACTGTAAGCCAAGCATTAGGCTCATAAGCAATTTAAGAATCTACTTGGTAGTGGACCTTTTTTTTTCTTGAGATGTAGAACTACGCTACAATTAGGATTGGTATCCGACTACTAACTTAAGAGATGAATGGTATTCCACCTCGTTACAAGTTTTGCGTAATTTCTTGCACTGGGTGGTTGGGGTTTAGAATTTGTGGCATTTTGCGTAGTTTTGTAAGGGATTTAGCGTAGGCATATTGGAATCTGTATGAGACTGAAACCTTGGATACTATTTCCATGGCCTGACTGACAGGGCTCTCCATACATGTGAACTTAGCCAGCTTAACTTTTTACGGGCAGTATAAATCTTTGGTAGACAAATATGGAATTTCTATGATGAGTAAATTTCAGGATACTAATTTTATGCATTTAGTGTGGTAGGATACATTATGCAATGTGGGTTTTAAATTTTTTGCTCAAAAATCAGGTGAAAGACAATACTGAGCTGCTACCAGTACCTGATTACCCCCACTGAATATGCAACTCATTAACTTCTCCGGATTTGACTCTTTCGTGTTCTCGGGTGCTAGTGGTGTCATTTAACTTCTTTTAAGCTTTCTGTTAGTCCTTCGTTTTTCAGATAAATGTTGCTGATGTTAGGTACCCTGAGACATTATCCTTACCCTCATTTTAATTACTAAATATGATGATATATTTGCTTATTTCAGATCAAGTCAAACGCTGTCAGAGCTCTAGGAAACCTTTCAAGAGTAGTCCCGTTTAATAGGTTCCTTGAGCCAGAGAACCGTGAAGTCAGATGTTCAGGAACTAGCAAAGAATATACATCTGTTAGAGAGAATTGTTCAAGCTTGGGATGTATGCCTTTGTTAGAAAGAATTGTTCAAACTTTTCTCTCGTGCATTACTACTGGAAATGTGAAGGTAATGCTATGTTTCATCTCTTGTGATCTTCATTTACTACTGTTTTGTTTTCAGCCTCTCAATCTTTTCGTAGATGTGATCCTAAAACAGAAGCCTTTTTTCAGGTCCAGTGGAATGCGTGTCATGCATTAAGCAATTTATTTTTGAATGACTCATTGAAGACGTTACCAATGGATTGGTAATTAACATTCATCCTTCGTTTATATGTGCGTGCTTTTAATTTTTTGTGTGTGGCTTGAAGAGAGGGTTGGTCGGTGGCAATGCTTTACTGTGTGAAATTCATCGGGCAGAATTAGGTGACAGAAGATTTTAGATGTACTATTTGTAAGATTCCATTGTTCTCTTTGATGACATGGATACGAGAAAGTATGAATGAACATAGTCATAGAAATCAGAATGCCATATATCTTTTCGCCCTCATATCCACAGTTGAAATTCTCCTTGTTTGTAGTGTTTATCAAATACATTCGAATGGCGTAAATTCATTGTCTTGATAGATTGTTTATTACTTTTTATCTCTTGCTTAAGCCTTATGTGAAGTAGTTTGGAAGTACAAGTGACTTATTAATCAAAAGTTTTCAGAGAAAAAACTGAGCCACTGAGGGCCTCTTGAAATTTTAGCTAAGGTGGTGTAGAATGTGTACTCATCAATTCACCTTGGATTTATTACTGCTATCAAAATAAGGTAGCTAGCCTAGATAGGAGGTTTAAGTGGGCTCTAGGGTTTGCCAACAAAAGGAGAAAAGTAGAAGGCATCAATAAACGAATAGTGAGGTAATAGTAATACCATATAAATTCAATTTCTCTCCTTTCACTCTGTCCTATCCAACACCATATCCTCTCTATTACCAAGTAGACAAATATAACTCTCTATCATCCTTATTCAAGTTTTCATTTAGGTCTCCCCTGCCCCTCAAAATCTCACCACTTTGTCACTTTTCTAGGGTCCTGACTTGTGCCTTATTTGGCTTCCGGTTAACATGGCCAACCACTTTAGTTAACTCTCTCTCATCTTATCTCTTCTATAAATGCGGCATGTACTTTCTAGTGATTATCAGGATTGATCCTTTCTTGCATTCCTTTAAATCCAATTTGCATACGCATCTCTTCCACACTTATCTTGCCAAGATGGCAGTTTGTTCACCGCCTAACACGTTGTGCCATATAATGATGCGTATACATCCAAAGGTAGTTAAAAAATGCCCTTGCAATAAGTCTCACATGTTTAATATATTGTCTTATGCGAAGTGTGTATTCTGATTAGGAATAACCAAGCCAAGAAAATAGATCATCATCGTTTACCGAATTACCAAGGCTCCTGCTCCAACTATAGTGCGGAAGAGTCTGACATAGGCAATAACTTCGGTTCAATAACTGAGAGCGTTTGTATCTGATTCTTTATCATCATTTACCGAATTACCAAGGCTCCTGCTCCAACTATAGTGTGGAAGAGTCTGACATAGGCAATATCTTCGCTTCAATAACTGAGAGCGTTTGTATCTGATTCTTTTTGAGAACGGAAAATCATCTCTAGAGGGTCTTAAGTGCCAGTTTGAATGAATTTATGGCTGTCGGAAAGATTGGGAACATCAATGTCATTTGTAAATTTTTAAACTTCACTAAGCATTGTGTTATAGTAAGCAGTCAAATCGTTTTCGAACTTCTGCTGTCTTCTTCTTTTCTTCCTTCTTGAAGGCATTTTTGATTCATGTTAGTGCATCCAAATTGATACAATAGCCTCAGAATTTTATGATTGAGAGTTAAATGTGTAGCTTTTCCAATGGCAGATACTAATTGCTGGGTTGTCTGTCATGTTATCTGATTACATTTTGTCATTGTGTTGTGGAGTTTGGGTCTGAGGGTTTAAGGAAGATTATATAGACGTGGGTTCCATCCGTGCAAATTGAATGACCTAAACAGTGAGCAAAAGAAAGGCTGGAAGTCTATGTCTCAAGCTCCCGCTAAATCTGTTTTTGTCTCCTTGCCGATTTCTTCTGTGTTTGAAAAATATCTTGGTATTTCATCTGTCTGTGGTATTATCTTTTCATGCTTTCCAACTTTCAAAAAAAAAAAAAAAAAAAAAATCCTTACATGTTTTTCAGGATCCATACTTCATGCATTTAACTGTTGTCCTCGAACTTAATTTAGAACCCTCAATCAATTGGATGTAGGAGAGGCTGACCACATTTTAACTGATGTTATGTTCCTAAGGCATATACACCAACTGCTTCATGTTCTGGGCAAGTTTGACTACATTACCTGTATAAAGTGTTCAGTAATTAACTCAATTTTCTGGCAGGGCTTCGCCTATATTCAGCATTCTTCTGCTACTGCTACGTGATTCTTCGAACTTCAAGATTCGGATTCAGGCCGCTGCTGCATTAGCTGTTCCACCAACGGCGTCTGGTGAGTAGCTATATTAAGTAACATCTTTCACGGTCATAAAACTGTGCTCCTAATTTCCCATCTTAGAGAAGCTAGGGCAAGTGAAGAAGCATCTCTTTTGCAACAATGTTGTTTATTGAAAATGATGATTTTAACTCTTTGTTTTTCATATAAGATTACGACCTTTGGTGATGTGGCTTTCTTTTGTCTTTCTCCATATTTTCAGATTATGGCAGTTCGTTTTCGGATATTATTCGAGGCATCGAACACATTCTTGAAAATGCTACTTCTGACCAAAATTCAACTCCTAATTTCAAATATAGGATTGCTCTTGAGAAGCAGGTCAGAAATGAAGAATATCATAGTGAGACTGTGTTTGATATATATATTTTTTTTCTATTTAATTAATGCACTGGTGTAATGCTTGACTATTTATTTATCATTTACTTTGGAGTGGCCAGAGGTGGCAATCAGGTCAACCGGGTTTGGGTCGGGTCAAGTCGGGTCGGTCATATCGGGTCAGCTTACTCCTCTTTTGGGCTGAGTCAGAGTCGGATCGGGTCGCTATTGGGTCGGGTCATTCGGGTCGAATGATGTGTCGGGATGGGTATCGGGTCTGGTTACTTTCTCACACTACAATTTTTTTACCATTAAACGTAGTTTTTAACCATTATTTTGGTTTTGTTACTTCATTATTAAGTCAAACATATCAATTTAAACGCTAAATCACTTTCGTTTTGATCAATATTAAACTTAATAATTGTTGTGTCATCAATTTAATCAGGTCAATATCGGGTCGGGTCGGTTTTGATTCACCACATTCTTGGGTTCTTCACTCGGGTTGGGTCAGACTTGCCAGCTCTAGGTGTGTGTGTGCGCGCGCTGGTACTCTGATACATAATTTTGTCATTCGTCAATTCAACAGCTTTGATGTACCTTGGCCATTTAATAGCGAATCGTAATGCGCACTTTGCACGTTTGTAATTCATCAGTAAGATCTAAAAAGCACCTACTGCTAGTAAGCTTCCGAAATCCTTTTACGTGGGCTTAGCTTTTTGCAGCTTCTCTTCAAGGAAAGGCTATGGTCCATTTCAAGTGGATCTCAATCTCCTGAAATAAATTGGTTCTCTGAAAATTTTTGTTTCGGGAAGTGTTTTTGTCCTCTTTTACTGTTGTTATAAAACTCTATTATGTAATCTCTGAGGCAAGGAAAGCCTATTCACCACACTTCCGTAAATAATATACCAGTAGAGCTCATAGCTCACAGCCTTATCTCATGTCATTCTATGTCTTGAAGTACAAATTTTTGTGTTTAAATTGTCTTTATATACGGAATAATTTGTTTGTTGTATGATTTCTTTATCTTTCTTTTTTATTGTTTTTACGCATTTGAATTGTGCTGCAGTTGACTGCAAGCATGCTTCATGTACTTGGTCTTTGTTCAAGCAGCAGTCAAGAGCCTGTAAAAGAATTTCTTCTTAAAGTAAGCAATTCATTCAATTTAGCTTGTGTTTTAGATGTTTATAGCAACGTATCTGTTTATTAGGGCAAACTACAAGGTAGAGTCGTAGCACAAGTTTGTTATCTAGTGGATCAGAAACTGTGTTGTGAAATGATCTGGATCTGTAACTGCACTCACTGTAAAGCTCAAATAAATGAACCTATAGTGGTGAGGGAAGGGAGGTAATATTTCCTTGAAACCTAATCTGTTCTGCTACTTGGTAGTATTGGTACTTCTCCTTCTGGACAACTGAATTCGTGTATGTGAATAATTCTTGCTGCCCTTTTTATGGTGCCTTTTGATGTGTGGAGTGATGGAGGTCCTATCAGGTGGAAAACTTGAGAGTTGGGGTGAGGAATGTTTATTGTTTTATTTGTTTGGTATATAGTGAAGTCACAAAGGCAGTTTATGCCGACGGTTGCTCTTGATACCTTTTTTCATTCATCATTGACTGAAGGTTATGCTGAATAGTATTTATTTGTTGCTCTTCAGAAAGCATCATTCTTTGAGCGGTGGCTGAATGACTTGTGTTCTTCACTTGAAACAAGTGAAGGCAGTGCAGTAGAGTCCTTCAGGAATCAAAAGAGATCTTTACTGTCCAAGGCAATACAATCACTTGTTGAAGTTTTCGAAAGTAAGAACCAGTTTTTATCTGCACAAAAGCTCCAGAAGATGCTGGTGATCTGTGGATGATTCTCTGGAGTGGCCTGCCATACTCAAAAGGTCACATTTCTTTCATATGACGCCGTCATTTTGATATACCTGCTACTGTTATGTTGGCAATGGCGCACCTTGCGGAAAAAGAAAATGAGGGGACGCCGGGGCGGGTTTGAACCCATTACCTTGAAGTTTTAACTTCCCATAGCCAACCGACAACACTTATTTTAATAGTTATAAGCATGATGTGCTATATATTGACTTTCTTATCGAAGGGGGCGGGATTCAAGATCCGCCTATGGTTGTTGATACTCTAGGCCTTTATATTTTATATTTTACTGGCTTGATTCTCCGAAAATCCAACAACAAAGGAGTTGTCTTCTCGGGAATATTTAAGGTGGAAAAGAGCGCAATTGTAAGCCCAAGGTTTTTAGAATCGTCAAGAATGACAGTGATACTGATGCACTTTCCTGACTTGTACTTCTATAAATTCAGCGCGCGCTTTCACTTCTCAGATGATGAGTAATATGTGTGCCTTTATCGTTTTGATTTACTTGGCAATAGTATTCACCAAACGGACACGGAGATGGTAGAGTCTCAGTTGAGCTAAAAAAACACATCCATAGCCCCAAGCAGGTTTTACATCAATGGTGGAATCTGGGATTTTTATTTTTTTATTTTTTAATTTGGTTTTGAAAAAACGTGTGGCTATTTGTATGATATGTTGTAGATCAGTCATGGTTGATAATTGTGTGTGTTGCAATTATATAGTTCTAAGATATGTGATTAAATTATAGAGACAAGGAATCTATAATTGGAAAGTTGGATTATCTATTTCCAAAATCTTCCGTGCACTATCTATATATTCAGCTGTTTATTCAAAATCACAATCTTGAATTGTATAACTACTTACTCGGCAATTCTAGGCATTACTAATTCCTCCACAATGGAAAAACGATGAAACTTGAGCAATTCCTCACAGCAATGAAGGAAAAGGAGGGTGATGGGAAGTTATGTCGTTTAATGTGTGCCGACATTCCTAATGATTCATCGACTACCCACACATCTCTCTCACTGGCTGCTGCTGTTACTTGCTCTACGTGGCTCCTCCGTGTCATCTTCAACCTTGTCTTTTGTTGGGCCAATTAAAATCCATTCTTCACATAAATATCGCAAAAAATCTTCTAGGATACTTATTCCTATTTATCCAACAACAATTTTTATGTATAATCGTTGTTCCTTTTTACAAGATGTGACCACTTTTTGGTAAATAGTGACCAATTTATAATATAAAAAATATGTAAGGAACCCTAATATTTGTTTTTCCCATTTTGTTTGAACCTTGTTAGTGAACATAATATATCCATTATTAACAATGTTTTTGTTCTTCTAGCGTAAAAAAAACAATATATTCTCTCACAGGGAAAAAGAGGGAGCAATACAATATTTTTATTTTTAAAAATAATTTAGTAGATAAAGGAATGGTAATTGCTGATAGAAAAATATTTCTGTAAAAAATATCACTATATAGACTCCTGAAGAAATTATTAAACAAATATATCTTATTAGGTTTGGTGCTAGACCCGGCCGGGGTTAGCTAAATCTACCATATTTTGTACAAAATAAAACGTAATTACTCATTCATGTACGGGTTTTACTTATTCATGAACTTTTTTACATTATTTTCTCATTGTCTGCCCTTTGCCTAGAAGCAGAAAAAAAAAATTATCTCTAATTCTCTCCCTTACAAAATTAATCAAATCCACAAAATTATTCAAATTCGTCAAATTACACAATTATGGATGCTAATTCAATATCACACAAATTAAATTAGGGTTTATTTAAACCGTCGCTAGCGTTGATGAGGGATTACATGATGACAGAACAAGTTTCGATAGCGATTTCAAAGACTGCAAATTTGATGGTAATGAACCCTGTAAGTCTACTAGTTTAATACTAAATTCAACATCACTATTTTTATCACATTTTACACCAAACCAATTACAGGGGTGATTATCAAAACTTAATGTTTTATGGTCTGTTTTCATTGACGAAGAGCTTGACCTTACTCATCAATGGAGACACAACAATGGAAAAAGCATAGAATTAATAATGATGAAATAAGTAGAAATTTGTATGAAAATATATTATTAGTGTAACACCCCATTTAAGCGGAAGCTTTAATAAGACATTTTCGATTAAATGCGATTGTTACCATCTCACTTTTCTGAGGCAAATGAATATCAAATAAAACTTCCAAGTACTTTATTAAATAGAGTATAAAACTTGTCTAGCGATTACAACTCAAACTGAAAGAAATGTTCCAAAACTTATAACTAAACCGTTTGACTACACAAACTAGGTGAGACAATTCTAATCCAGGTGACTCGTCGTCCCTCCCAGCAACCATGCATAGCCACAACACAACCAGCTCAAGCATCTAAACCTGCTTTATTACTTGCTCCCCATTCAAGCGTAAATCATTGAATGGATCAACACAGCCCCCCGGAAATAGGTGACAATTAGCAATACACAACACAGTCAGCTTATGTTAAATATGAAAAGCATCACAAGTAAATAACTTAAATAAAACGGCAATGATTATAAACTGAATTATAAACAAGTGCCGCAATGCGTCAAGAATGAAGCGACACATAACCGTTCGTACTCATGCACGACCACAATTCGCACACCACGTCAATAATCCTCACATTCACTCACGACACCGCAATGCCGTCTGCTAGACCACGTCGTTTCGACTTCCACGTGCCAGGCCTACCAATCCATCAGGACCACAACCGCAGCCGGGCCCAGTTTACCATAACATCTCAGACGCGTTGCCCCGCAGGTAACCAATATTATTCCATAAGGTAGCCGAACCATACATAAAAACTCATAATGAAATAACAGCTCAACATATAACGGTCTCAAAATATAATGTTGCACAAAACATGGCATAACTTGTAATTCTTATAAAATAAATAAATACTCATGGTCACATGATAATTAACATAAATGAGTATGATGGAATCTATGTAATACCCCGTAATATAATATAAATTATATGAATAGTTTACGTATCTTAAATAATTGATATAATAATAATAATAATGGATGTTTCATATAAGATGAGATAATATAATATGAGTTGTTAGTTTATTTATGTTGGACCGGCTAAGTGTGGGCCTTGTGTAATTAATAAGAGTCGAGATGTAATAATAATATAATATAATAAGCTGAGACGGGTTTTAATAATTAAATAATATATTCGTTTTTGACCTACTATATAAATAGAAGAAAAACCCTAACCTAATAGACTTGGCAAATCTGAAAATTAGAAGAGGGGAAGGAGAATTTCAAACCTAGCAACCTTTCTAATCGATATTCATATACGAGGTAAGTTTATACGACCGTTTCACAATATTATGTATACACCTTATAATTAATATAACTCGTAACCTAGACCACATTATGACTTGCTTTGACTGTGTTCTCGACCATGGACCAGCAGGGGGTGATCGGACTCACGGCGGACCGTTGACCGTCAGGGAGGGGTGTTTGACCGGTGTTAATGGTTGGTGTTTGTTGGGTTAAAACCGTGAGTAATTACTTTAATGGACCCCTGATTCGTAGTTGACTCTGACCAAGGCTGGGTTGGCGTTGGTCGTGGTGGCTAGTGGACCTTAGTAGGAGGCTAGGGGTGGCGGTAGGTAGTGGTTTGGGCGGTGCCTCGCCGGAATTCAAAGGGAAGGCTATGCGTGGGTTTATAACTCTATTTGAACCCGTTTATGGACTCGACTGGACCCGGGCAAGGTAGGGTTGGGTTCTAGTGGTTGGGGTGACCCCAAGGGTGGTGTTGGTTGGGCCAAGCCGGCGCCTTGGTGCTGGTGGTGGTCGGAATTCACAAAACAAGGGAAGGGGGATGCGTTTGGTGCAACCGTTTTACGATACGGCGGTGTTTGTGGGCTGTGTAGTTGCGACGAGGAGGAGGTGAGACTACCCCTAGAACCACCGTGCATCAGTGGTGACTATGGTGGTGGCCAGAGGTGGCGTGGGGGGCTGTCGTTGTGATTGTGAGGGGTTGAAGTGTCGGGTTTGAGTATTGTGGGTGGTGTATGTTTGTGTATGTCATGCTAGGGCGTTACTTGGTGGCTGTGTACGGTGGTTAGGGTGGAAGGTGGCACCGTGGCTGGGCTGCCGGCAGTAGGGGCTCACGGTGGTGGTGAAGGTTGATGGTTATGGGGCTGAGCCTGTGGCTTGGTAGGGAGTGTTTTGGGGTTTGTTGTGACGAGTGTGAGTTGTGTTGCGGATTGACTTGGGGATTTTGGTGATGAGACGGGTTCCGTATTATTAAGTATACAGAAATATAATTAATATAATTAATTGTAATAGTTTAATTAATTTAATGAATTTGTTAAGTAATACTTATAATTCTATATAATAATAAACGATATGGTATGGTTTGTAAATGTATATTTATTATTAATTGTTTTAGGCTGCGATTTGGGAGGAGATTGTTTTAAATATTTTTACGAGGATTGCTAATTGTAGTATTTGCTGAAAAGGTAGGATAATCTACTCAGTTGGATGTTTAATGTGCTATAATTGTTATGTGAACGTTATTTAATTGGATGCATTTATTGGTTGGTTGATTGTGATGCATATTATGCTGCATTGGTTAAGGTATGGAATATGAGAGGGTATGTGAAGATGATATTGTAATGCCCTGATAAGTGATATTTATATGCATCTTTACCCCTCGTATTAGCTTTGTTTTACTTATTATTTAGCACTTGTCAAAGTGATTTTAAGCTAATATTGTGTTTCTAGTACAAATTGTGTGCTCAAGTATGTTTTGTAGGAAATGAGCTTAAATGAGCTAGAATACTACAAGTTATGCACAAACT
>VHZZ01001665.1:43676-56068 GCA_009801015.1 Silene noctiflora | reverse complement strand
TCGCAAGAGTCTTCAACAAGGTAAGTATCCGCCTCCGGGTCGTCAAGATTCTCACCTAAACAACAAAGGAACGGGTTAGCTAATAATTTTGAAGCTTAATAGGACAGGATAGAATTTTTGACGTCTTCGAGACGAGTATTTTATTACTTAGAAAGATGAGGGACGATGAGAGGAGAAGAATGGCGCAAACGACACTCGAAACGGACTAGAAACGAAGAAGTTATGAGGATTTTATTGGTGAAGGTTTATGAGTGCAACAATGGTATTTGTAGAGAATAGGGGTTGCTGAGAAAATAGAGGAGGAAGAAGAGTTGGAGGGTTTTTAAGTGGGAAAAATGGGTTATATGGGTCCTTATACCAACTTAGGTCCAATACAACTCAAAATGAGTCGGAATCCATTTATTTACGTCTTAAGGCTACTATACACTTAAGACGGAACGTAATATTATATTTGCATATATTACACTCAAAAATAAATTTTCACCCATAAATAAGATTTAAATATAATTTGCTTTAATTAAATTTTTAAATTACTTTTAAGACCGTATATAAAAATTGCGGGTATTACAATGTTTACTAACTATAAGTCTAATTTCAGTATCTACGAGTTAAATTAAGTTCTAAATATAACATCGACATTATAGCCTTTGTAAAGATCTATTTTGCAGGTCAAGATGTATAAGTGCGTGTTGTTAACAATGTTTAAGTACTTTTCCTTATGTTACAATATGAAAAATATGCTTTCATGAGGTGTTGGCATGTATTAGGGAAGAGTAGATGTGTTTAAAGTATGATTATGTCGGAAATGTGTGAAAATTGTGAAAGGTATAAGCTTGATTGATTCCTCATATTTTTACCCTTATTTGTAATTACTGACTTTTTATATGTACTTAATATATATGGGCGAAAATTTTATGTGTGATGGACCTATGTATTAGCTTTCCAATGCCATTAGTTTCATGTTTATTTAATTTATAGTTTGAGAGAAATAAATATTTTAGTAGGCAGTGGTCAGATTGTTATTGCACAATTCTGTTTTCGACCAACAATTTTGTAAAATCTACCATTTAATTTGTATTCGTGATATATGCCTAATTCCAAGTCCACTGATTAGAAGATTTAAAGAGGTTTTCAGAATGATAAGCCATGTTAAAATTGTTGTCTTGATATTTATTAGTGAATTTTGTAATATGATCCAATTTTATGGAAGTATGCTGGCAGAAACTTAGTTGGATCAATTGAATTAGAAAAATCTCCATAAATTGGTTATTTGAGTTATGAGTTTGATTCTTGTTTCCATGCCTTGATACCTTGACTCCAGGAATGGTGAAATGGTTATTTATTTGTGATTTCTCAAAAAATACAACATGTTTTCCTAAGTTTGCAAAGTTTTGCTTATTGCCTACCAATGTGTAAGAAAGTTATAAAATTTTCTTGATCAATAATAATATTAGGTATCGCATGATAGGTTCCTGTAATGTGACAAGTTAATGGTCTTAGTTGCCAAACTTGACGATTTGATATTATATGATATGAGTTCTATATGCACCTTCAACTTGTGGCATGATAATTAACATGTGGTGTTGCCAAGTACGTGATATGAGTGTGTTTCTGTTGTATTGATGCAAGTATATTTCGTTTACTACCATGAATTCTTAAATAGACAGTATGATAATCATTCGTATTGTGACTCATAGCTTGTGTGAGATTTATATCAGGAGTGTCTTCTCAAAATAGCTGTATACCAGTTACTCTATATAAAGATGAAGTTGACTATGAAAGTTTACTTGTTTACGTACGTGATAAAGCTATGATACTTAAAATAAACTCTAATATTGTTACAAATGATGTTTCCTTCTACCCATTTACAACATGATATGTTTATTAACAAGTTAGTCGGTGTCTACATCTTGACAATTGCATACTATGTTATAGTTGATGTCTCTACGTGAATACTAAATTTATTTCTGTTTAGGACTAAGAATGAAATGTTGTCGTTAATATGAGAATATATATTTAGTTAGATGATGTGAGATGTTAATATGCGATCACGCTAGCTTGGTTAATGTATGTTGTGGCATATCTATGTTTTGAAGACTAATCTAGTCTAGTTGTTGAAACTTGTAATTGTTTTATATGAACTTCAAGGGAATAGTGGAATATTGAACTAATTGGTTATGTGTTGATTGCCTAAGGCGGATTAATATCCTTAGTATATGATAATATGCATTTGACTATTGGTTAAGGGATCTTATGAGTAAAAGATGGGTGTAAAGTATGTTACAATACAGTGACAAATTTTTTAATAAGTAATACATGATACTAGAACCTTGTTGTAAACCATGTCTATATAATATGATATGCAAACCAATAGTACTGCTGTTGTTTGACGTGATGTGTTAATCATCCCAACGTAATTAGAAGTAGGATTATGCTTTGAAGTTATGAATGTGTGTATTAGTTAGTTTCATATTTAAAAACAATTTCATTTATGAGATGTGTTCTAATTTATATTATTAAGAGTGATTGGTTTTACCAATTGTGTTGCTTTTTTTATTGTTCCTGTGCTCAGTTATTTTACGTTCAATGGTAATATAATAATATCGTGCAATGTCTTCTATGGTGATCAGGGTTACAGGGACGTAACCCTATTTTAAGGAGGATATGATTGTAAAATCTCGATAGTTGTGATATGTTGATAACATTCTATGCTAGAGAAGTTGGTTGTGTTTAATTGTCATCCTTACATTCTTGATAATTGTTGTTCTTAGTATAATCGTTGTTCTTGGTGATTGTTGTTTTAATGTCTTCAGTTTGAGTCACTTATATTTGCCTATGTTCTCCTTGCCTGACTTATTGTAATTAGTACTCGTATGTGTGTATTAAGTGTGCCTTGAACTTCGAGGACGAAGTTTCTTTAAGGGGGATAGAATGTAATACTACCTTTTTAGTTGTTGTCTTTTCTTGTGCAATGTGTAGTTGATAGTATGTATGTTGGTAGCGTGAAAGTGTTGTATGATGTGGAATACCTTTAGATGTGGGTGAACTTCGGGGACGAAGTTTTTTGTAAGGGGGGAAGACTGTAATACCCCGTTATTTAAGGGGGGAAGACTGTAATACCCCGTTTTTGACCTACTATATAAATAGAAGAAAAACCCTAACCTAATAGACTTGGAAAATCTGAAAATTAGAAGAGGGGAAGGAGAATTTCAGACCTAGAAACCTTTCTAATCGATATTTGTATACGAGGTAAGTTTATACGACCGTCTCACAATATTATGTATGCACCTTATAATTAATGTAACTCGTAACCTAGACCACCGTATGACTTGCTTTGACCGTGACCTCGATCATGGACCAGCAGGGGGTGACCAAAATCACGGCGGACCACCATTGACCGTCAGAGAGGGGTGTTTGACCGGTGTTAATGGGTGGTGTTTGTTGGGTTAAAACCGTGAGTAATTACTCTAATTGACCCCTGATTTGTAGTTGACTCTGACCAAGGTTGGGCTGGGGTTGGTTGTGGTGGCTAATCGACCTTAGTGGGAGATTAGGTGTGGCAGTAGGTAGTGGTTTGGGCGGTGCTTCGCCAGAATTTGAAGGGAAGGCTGTGTGTGGGTTTACAACTCGATTTGAATCCGTTTATGGACTCGATCGGACCTGGGGAAGGTGGGGTTGGGTTTTGGTGGTTGGGGCGACCCAAGGGTGGTGTTGGTTGGGCCAAGGCGGCGCCTTGGTGCTGGTGGTGGTCGGAATTCGCAAAACAGGAGAAGGGGGATGCGTTTGGTGCAACCGTCTTACGACGGTGTTTGTGGGTTGTGTAGTTGCGACAAGGAGGAGGTGAGACTAACCCTATAACCACCGTGTGTCAGTGGTTACGATGGTGGTGGCCAGAGGTGGCATGGGTGGCTGTCGTGGTGGTTGTGACGGGTTGAAGTGTCGGGTTTGAGTATTCTGGGTGGTGTATTTTTGTGTATGTCATGCTAGGGCGTCACTTGGGGGCTGTGTACGGTGGTTAGGGTGGAAGGTGGCAATGTGGCTGGGCTGCCGGAAGTGGGGGTCACGAAGGTGGTGAAAGTTGGTGGTTATATAACTGAGACCGTGGCTTGGTAAGGAGTGTTTTGGGGTTGGTTGTGACGAGTGTGAGTTGTGTTGCGGGCTGACTTGGGGATTTTGGTTATGAGACGGGGTCCGTATTATTAAGTATACGGAAATATAATTAATATAATTAATTGTAATAGTTTAATTAATTTAATGAATTGGTTAAGTAATAATTATAATTCTATATAATAATAATAAACGATATGGTATGGTATGGTTAGTAATTGTATATTTATTATTAATTGTTTTAGGCTGCGATTTCGGAGGAGATTGTTTTAATTATTTTTACTAGGATTTCTAATTGGAGTATTTGCTGAAAAATTAGGATAATCTACTCAGCTGGATGTTTAATGTGCTATAATTGTTATGTGAACGTTATTTAATTGGATGCATTTATTGGCTGGTTTATCGTGATGCATATTATGTTGCATTGGTTATGGTATTGAATTATAAGAGGGTATTTGAGGATGATTATTTAATGCCCCAGGCTCAGTCGCTGGATGATTCATGAGTGAATAATTATTATACTGTCCCAAGCTTAGTCGCTAGGTGATTCGTGAGTGAATGATTATTGTACTGCCCCAGGCTTAGTCGTTGGGTGATTCGTGAGTGATTGATTGAGTGGTCTCAGGCTTATGACCTGGAGGAATTTGTGAGGATTGGCTCAATGGTTGAGCATTGGCAATTGGCATTGATTGTGCATTACTATGTTGTGTGATCGACTGTTTATTTTATCCTACTCAACCTTTTAGTTGACAGTGTATTCGTGAACACCGGTGATGAACCATTATTGGGGAGAAGATTGATGGTAGGTTGAGATAGCTGACTTGGGAGCTCTTGGGGAAGCGTGAGGATGATTGGATAAGTCTACCTAGTTGTCTAGCTCACATAGGTGACGATCTTTATTTATTTTATATACTTTATTTAATTTCCGCTGCGAGTAATGTATTGTTTAATAACTCAGTTTAGTTTGCTAAGTTATAACGAGATCATATAACATTAATTTCAATAAAATACTTTGGATTGCTATTCTTTGTTATACACTGCCTCAGTAATCTGAGATGGTAAGAGTCTTGTTTATTGGGAATGTCTTGCTAAAGGCTCCTGAACAAATGGGGGTGTTACATTCTACCTCAGCTATGAACCGTCGCAGCAAAGTGATCATATGCGCTTAAAAGTGCTCCTCTACAAACCTGATACATATTAATAGGAGACTTTACGTAAATAACATTACGACATTACTACGTAAACACGACCCAAACCGTGACCCTGCGCGCTGCCTAGGCCATGGCTAGGTTGTGCCGAGCTGCTGCGAGGCCACGACTCAGCCCCCCACGCACGCTGCTAGGCCACGAATCGTGCCAATATGGGACATGACCCCCCTGAAGCTCTAACCCCAGGCCACCCTCAGTCACACCCGTACACAACGATCCAATAACCACCTTACCCGAGTCATCTTGGCTCAAAACCCGACACTCATGAGGTAAAAATACCGTCTTAACAATAATTAACAAAAATCCCCAAATTGTATGACATAAATCAAATTAAGGTTTGAGGAAACATTTATAAAACCGCATAAAAATTGTGTTAAAAGGAAATAGAAATGATTAGGATTATACTTACAATTGAAAGGATGAAAGTTGGTAAGAAATCAACTCCGGAAATTCGTGCCTTAATCCCGTGTTCTTCCGTCCGTTGCCGTCTCTCCCTCTTCTCTTTTTTTTTTCTGGTTTTGTGATAAAAATGTGGAAAAGGGTTTGTGTGGTGAAAATTCTAGTTTTTATATCCCGACTCGCTAACACCACTTAAATGAATCTTGTCCCCCTTACACATACACGGTCAAGCCCAATACACGGCCTATTGGTTTGTTTTGGACGGTTCACTTAAGTCCTATACAACCCGACTCACTTATCGTATAAGCTAAAGCATTACGTCACGTTTAAATAAATAGAAATAATAAATTAACATAAACAAATATATAGTAAATAGGACGTCTCCCAAGCCTTTGCGGTAGTGACCGGTTCAAAGTTGTAAAGGCAAGTTTGCGGCCTTAGGACGTCTCCCAAGCCATTGCGATAACTCTAAACAACTCCTACCCGGGTTCATTTATTTAGACACCCTATTTTCATTTTGTTCATTGGTTTTAGGTTCCAAATCGTCGCTTTGATACCATTTTGTAACACCCCCATACACCAAGGTACCTTAACAAGGACTATACAATGTATGAAGGTGCTACCATCTCGATTTTGCAAGGTAGTACGCATCACAGTAACCATAATGAAACAAGTTAAAAAGAAATAACTTTAAAGTAAAAAGGTTTACAAGTCTCCAAAAGAAATACAAAAGTCAAAGTGACAGAAACTATCTTAGCGGAAGCTAAACTACAAAACTGGTGGTGACTCAGCCCCGTCCATGCCCCGCAAGCTACATCAACAACCATCACCTTCTAAGCCAACTGCTCATCATCCTCGAATGGATCACCACAGTTTTGAAAACATAAAACGGGGTCAGCCAACTGCATAACTAATATAACATCAACAATAACATAAACCATAAATCAACCAAGTCAAACTGTAACATCCATCTTCCAAACTCCATAGTAACCAGTAACCGACTAGACACCAAGGTGTATAGCTCTGCCAGATTACCCATTGCAACAAGTAATCCACACCGCCATAGGGGACCGCAGCCGTACCACCAAAAGTCCCGCTCATCGCAGCGAGTGAACCCAGATCATTAATGTGCACATCCCCTTTGTGACGAGAGCCACAAGAGGCGAACATAGGGTTGAAACCATCTCTCAAAAATGGCTCCACAACAATATCTAATAACCACACAATAAATCTCAATCAAACATTAACTATAAAAGCTCGTCACATTACACCTTATATCAATTAAATAGTCTGCTGAGTAGGAAAACCCTACCTGAACAACAATCCAAGCACAAGGCACAAAAAAGTAGACTAGAAAGCTTCTTCTACGAAGTCCTCACCTAATATAGTATCAACCAATCAATAATATGGCATACAATTGCGATTCACCCTAAAGCCCCCAAACTAACCCAATTAGGGTTTGACCAAACTTAACAAAACAATACAAAAACTAGGATAAACGACTTACCCAATGATTACGGACGTTAAGATGTGAAAAGCCCGAAAAACAAGGAACCCTACCCTTGGAAAGATAAAAGTTTCAAAGGAAGCAATGAACGTCGTTATCTTCTTTGTGAAAAGTGTTTTTAGCAAAGAGTAAAATGATTTTAGTTTAAGGAAAACCTGATTATATGCTTCCCGTGTTACTTAAATCAAACCGCAGAAAATAACGTAACGGACCGGACACTTGGTCGAGTACACGATACTCGACCGAGTACGCCACACTCGATCGAGTGCCCACATACTCAATTGAGTACACACAAAACAAAAGCCTACCAAAAACCACCACACCACCTACCCGGTCGAGTACCCCGTACTCGGTCAAGTAACATAGAACCGGAAATATGATGTATTACAGTCTTCCCTCCTTAAAAATGAACTTCGTCTCTGAAGTTCAAACCCATACCTTTAAAAACACAGACACCAACACTGGCCAAAACCGAAACATACTCAAATTGTAACCATACCGTACTCAAACCGTGATCAAACAACCCAACACGTACCCAAAACTGACCCAAAAACACACGCGATCATCTCCTACCCTCTTAAAAGAAAAAGGTTACGTCCCCGTAACCAAACATACCTGATCAAAAAGATGCGGATACCGTTCCTTCATTGCCTCTTCCGGTTCCCAAGTTCCTTCCTAGACATTGTGATTGGTCCACAACACCTTGAGCAACACCGTCTCACCATTCCTAGTCTTGCGCACTTTAAGATCCAAGATCTCCTTTGGCACTTCCACATAGATCAAAGACTCATCTAACTCGATGTTCTCAACCTCTAGCACATGAGATGGGTCACTCACATACTTCCAGATTTGAGACAGATGGAAAACATTATGCACTCGGTCTAAAGCTGGTGGCAAAGCCAATCGATAAGCCACTTCACTTATCCAATCCAAGAACTCATAGGGTCCTATGAACTTCTGGCTCAACTTGCCCCTCTTGCCAAAACGCATTACTCCACTCATAGGTAACACTTTCAAAAGCACCTTGTCACCCACCTGAAACTCGATGTCCATGTGATGAAAATTGGCATAGCTCTTTTGTCGTTCCTGAGTTGCTTTCATCTTCTGTCTAATCAACCGTACCTACTCAATCATATCCTACACCATCTGTGGTCCTAAAACCACAGCCTCTGCACTATCATCCCAACATATAGGACTCTTACACCTCCTCCCATCCCAATACTAGTGTGAAAGCTGCTGTTGTATGAGAATTCAATCAAATCCAGCCTATATTCCCAGCTAACACCGAACTCCATCACACAAGCCCTCAACATGTCCTCCAAAGTCTTGATGGTCCTCTCAGTCTGTATCCATCTGTCACAGGATAAAAATTCGTACTCATCTTTAAGGTAGTTCCCATCAACTCCTGCAACTCCTGCCAAAACCTGGATATAAATTTCGCATCTCGATCTGACACAATGTCTTTCGGTACCCCATGCAATCTCACCACATTCTTCCTGTAACCATTAGCCAACTGCATCTTACTCCATGTATCTTTCATTGGAATAAAATGAGGTGACTTTGTCAGTCGATCTATGAGTCCTCGGTAACCCCACAATAAAGGCCATAGAAATAGACTCCTATTTCCACTCAAGTACCTCAAGAGACCGAATCTTACCCTGCGGTATTCTTTGTTCCCCTTTGACCCTTTGACAAGTCAAACATCTAGCCACCAACTCAGCTGTCTCCCTTTTCATTCCTGGCCACCAAAACGTCTTCTTTAGATCTTTGTAGAGCTTGTCACCTCTTGGATGCACTGAATATGGAGTTTAATGACCCTCTGTCATAATCATCTTCCYCAGCTCCACATCATTAGGCACGCACCACCTCTCATCGAACCTAGCACTCCCATCTGCATGAATAGAGAACCTCGAGACTGTTCCCTTTTCTACTTCAGCTCTCCACTCCTGAATATTAGGATCAAAACCTTGCTTATTGTTGATCTCATCATAAAGCTCAGGTTTAACTGTCAAATCCTAAAGAGCATCCCTTTTTGAATCATATGGATCCCCATCTTAATCACCTCATCCTTAAGCTTCATTAGTGACAAGGCAGTGCATAAGGAATGCACACTCTTCCTACTCAACGCATCAGCAACCATATTAGCTTTCCCTTAATGGTAGATAATCTCCATGTCATAGTCATCTATAAGCTCCATCCACCTCCATCCACCTCCTCTAACGCATATTCAGTTCCTTCTAGTAATAGATGTACTTCAAACTCTTGTGATCTGAAAACAACTTAAAGGTTTCCCCATAAAGATAATGCTTCCAAATCTTCAGAGCAAATACAACTGCACCCAATTCCAAATCGTGAGTAGGGTAATTCTCTTCATAAGACTTCAATTGCCTCGAAGCATAGGCAATGACCTTCCCATTCTGCATCAAAACACAACTCAGACCATTATTTAAAGCATCTGTATATACCTCAAATTTCTCATTTCCCTCTGTCAAAGCTAAGACATGAGTTGTAGTCAAACGCTCCTTTAAAGATTGGAACGACGTCTCACAACTCTCATCCCAGCAAAATATGTTCTCCTTTCTCATCAAAGCTGTCATAGGCCGAGCTATCTTTGAGAAATCTTTCACAAACCTCTTGTACTACCCAGCAAAAACCAAGAAATTACGAATTTCAGCAACATTCTTTGGTGCTTCCCAGTTTAACACCGCCTCAATCTTGCTAGGATCCACAACTGCCCCTTCCTTGGAAATCACATGTGTAACACCCCCATACCCCAAGGCACCTTACTAAGGACTACCTCAAGACATGAGAGTGCTACCATCTCGGTTACCCGAGGTAATGCAAATCACAGAAACCATAATGAAACATAATTTAAAAGTTGAATTAAATAAACTGATTACAAGTGTCTCCAAAATACATTACAAACCAAAACTCAGAACTTTGTTATCAAAATAAACTAAAGTATGCAAAAGCTAAAAATGTTAAAACTGGTGATGACTCTGGCCGTGCCAATCCTGCAACAACGTCAACAATAATAAGCATCATGACCTGCTAAGCCAA
This sequence comes from Silene noctiflora, assembly GCA_009801015.1. NCBI lineage: Eukaryota > Viridiplantae > Streptophyta > Magnoliopsida > Caryophyllales > Caryophyllaceae > Silene > Silene noctiflora. The sequence continues at coordinate 45,787 of VHZZ01001665.1, read as the reverse complement.
CTACTCACCATCCTCGAATAGATCACCACATTTTTGAAAACAGAAACGGGGTCAGTCAACCATACAATAATATACCATAACATTACATATAAATGAAAATCCAATGTAACCAGAACCACCACCTCCAAACTCCATAGTAACCAGTAACTGACTACACACCAAGGTGTGTAGCCCTGCCAGATTACCCATCGCAACTGGTAATCCACGCCGCCAGTGAGGACCGCAGCGTTACCACCAAAATCCCCGCTCACGCATGAGCGAACCCAAGTCCATTAATGTGCACATCCCCCTTGCGCCGAGAAACACAAAAGGCGAACAATGGGGGTGAGACCATCTCTCGCAATGGCTCAAAATACCATTTTCAAACTCCAACAGTAACATCCATATAACAATCATATCATGAACATATCACAACAGTAAGAAACATCGCCACATAGCTACATATATCATTCTACAATCAACTGAGTAGGGAAACCCTACCTGATAAGCAGCTCCGATAATCATAGCAAGGAAATCAAAAGGCTTATTCTACGAAGTCTCCTCCTATAACATAATTAATGAATCAACACAACGAATAAGGCAAACTAATCCCAAAACCCCCAAATACTTTAATTAGTGTTTCACTATCGTATAACAAAGACATAAAAGACTAGATCAAGGACTTACCCAAATGATTACAAAATCCAAGACGTGAAAATCCCCAACAAAAGATGAATTAACGCCTTCGGATTGATAGAAAGTAGAAGTGAGTAGTTCTACATTATTTTGTGTGTAAAAAGATGTTTTGAAGAAATGTTTTAGGTTAAAATGAAAATACCCTGCTTCACGTTCTATTTATATCAAACCGTGTAAAAACCCATAACGAACCGGACACTCGGTCGAGTATAGGAAACTCGACCAAGTAAGCCACACTCGACCGAGTGCAGGACACTCGACCGAGTACGCCTCACTCGACCAAGTGCTAACACACTCGCCCGAGTCCTCAACAAACAGAATACTGACATATCATCAAAACTACCTACTCGATCGAGTATCCCCCACTCGGCCGAGTAACCTAGGGTCACAAATCTGATGTATTACAGTCTTCCCTCCTTAAAAGGAACTTCGTCCCCGAAGTTCAAACCCATACCTCATAAAACGACACAAAAGCTGACCCAAAGCTAAAACATACTCAAACCATAACTAAACTAACCCAAGACATATATGAAAACTGACTCAAAACCGTCTCACAACACATGCGATCATATCCCACCCCTCTAAAAAGAATAAGGTTATGTCCCCGTAACCAACCATACCTGATCAAAGAGATGTGGATACCGCTCTTTCATCGCTTCCTCCGCTTCCCAAGTTGCTTCTTCAACATTATGATTGGTCAATAACACCTTTAGCAACACTGTCTCACCATTCCTAATCTTTCGCACCTTACGGTCCAAGATTTCCTTTGGCACCTCCACGTAAGTCAAAGACTCATCCAACTCCATGTTCTCAACCTCTAGCACATGAGAAGGATCACTCTCGTACTTTCATAACTGAGACACATGAAATACATTATGCACCCGAACCAAAGCTGGTGGCAACAACAAACGATAAGCTACCTCACAAATCCGGTCCAAAATCTCATAAGCTACCTCTCTTGCCAAAACGCTTGATACCCCTCATAGGTGACACTTTCAAAAGGACCTTGTCACTAACCTGAAACTCGATGTCCCTGCGATGCAAGTCGGCATAGCTCTTTTGCCGATCTTGAGCTGCTTTCATCTTTTGTCTAATCAGTCATACCTGCTCAATCATATCTTGTACCATTTGTGGCCCTAAAACCACAGTCTCAGCACTATCATCCCAACAAATAGGACTCCTGCATCTCCTCCCATAAAGAGCCTCAAACGGTGCCATCCCAATACTGGTGTATAAACTGTTGTTATAGAAAAACTCAATCAAGTCCAATCTATTCTCCCAACTGCCCCCAAACTCTATAACACAAGCTCTTAGCATATCCTCCAAAGTCTTGATAGTCTGCTTAGTTTGTGTAACACCCCCATTTATTCAGGAGTCTTTAGCAAGACATTCCCAAATAAATAGAGTTGCTACCATCTCGGTTTCCCGAGGTAGTG
>VHZZ01001664.1:28254-43956 GCA_009801015.1 Silene noctiflora | reverse complement strand
GTATATATATATATATATCTTATTGAAATTGAAAACACGACCCATATGTAAAAAGAAATCAGATTAATTTTATGACACGATTAAATAAGTCACGGGACGGGACAAATTTTACAAGATTACAAATAATAAACAATGTACACATGATCCTAATCAAAGGTTCTACGGGCTCTATGGTTAGGTTTATGGGTTGGAAATTGGGTACTCACAACATTAAAATACCACGAGGGTATCTCTCATTTTTGTGCTTATCCAGTCGAATGGACCAAGCGAGTTGCCAAAACACGACGTCACGAGGTGAAAAATACGTGTAAGGACTAGACGGTCGAATGGACCTTCTAAGTATACAGCATACTTTACAGAGGGTAAATTAGGGTAGCTTAGATGACATAATATTGGCTTACAAAGAGCCTATACCTTTTTTTGTCTGAAATAATATACAATATATACAAGATACTATAATAAAAGACAAGAAATACATACAAAGAATAGAAAATTAACAACAGACGTGTATGTAATGCTTATTCATAACAAACAGACGTGTCTGTGCTATGGTATGGAACTGATCGGGTAAAATGTGGGATGGTGGCCAGGCAGGGAGTCTAATCTCCAGGTTTGGACAAGACCATGGGTGGGTGGTGAGTTATCGGATCCTAAGGAGGAAATCCTTCAACTGGATTTATGTCACTTAAAGGACCTAAGGATGAAGGATATCCGACTGGGAAATGGTCATTGAGATGAGGAAAAGGTGAAATCTCTCTTTAATGAGGATACTGTGAACAAAATTCTGGCTATGCCGTTTTGCTCATCACAAACTCAAGATGACATATACTGGAAGTTCACAAGGAATAGGGAATATTTCGTCAAGAGTGGGTATGCTATAGCTTTTTCTCGTTGGATGGACATAAAAGGGAGTGCAAGGGATAAAACGAGAATGAGGCATTTTGAAAAGGATTTCTGCCGCAAGAAGCTGTGGAGGCTTTTGATTCCGCAATCGTGGAAAATTCTGATCTGGCGGATTCTGACCTTATCTATGGGAGTAGGATTGGCGAAACGTGGTATTGGGGATGATCAAGGGTGTAAGTTATGCCTCTCTAAGACGGGCTTTCCTGAAACTAGGGAACACATTTTTGGGGACTGTGAGGTAAGTAGGAAAGTATGGGCGTTCTCGGATATTGGGATTAATGTGTTTAACGGTAATCATCTTGAGATTGGTGAATGGATTATTAACTGGATAAACTTTCTGGGAAAGTTGGAGGAGAAGGAAACAAGAATAGCAAAATTTTGTGCCACTATCTGGTGTTTATGGGTTGCTCGAAATAAGGTGGTTTTCCATGGGACTATGTTTCATTCAAGATCTTTTTTCCCTCTTTGGAACGATATTGTGGCTACAGTGTTACAAGCATCATCTCTACATGCGGGAGACGGATCGTTGAAGGATGGGCATGAAAAGCAGGATGGGACTGGAGAGTTGAGGGACGAATTGCCTGTTTTTGTGATAAGAAGGGAGGGGACATGTCGTTTGATGGACGTAAGAGTGGATGCAGGGTGGAAGGATAGGGGTAATGCGGCCATTGGTTGGGTACTTGGGTGGTGGTTGAGGAGGCTGGAAGTATAGTGTGTTCCGGGGGTTGCAGTGGTTCATCAACTCATTAAAGGGCAGTTTGTACTAGTTTTCATTGTTTGTGTTTGTTTTTAGGAATAGGCGTCAGAATAAGGAAGTGCGTGACATGGCTAAGCGTCTTCTATGGTGACGCTTTTACTTACAGNAAAAATCACCTTACTTTGAGAAACATATGTGCCAAAAAAATTAGAAATCAGTAACCAATTCATTCATATACTCGGAAGTTGACGGCCTTATCAAACAAGATCTTAATGTCAAACACACGCATTCAATTTGACTTTAAATTAAGCAATTTGCAATCCAGTTGCTATTCAATTTGATAATAAAGCATTCTGCATGTTTTGAACTTTTACGAAGAAGGGTGAAATTTCGCTCGAGTAACACGTACTCAGGGAAAACTAAGTCAGTTTCGTCAAATATATAAGATTATAAATAAATTTCAAGTCTTACCCGCTTAATAAGTTCCCAGCGAAGTCGCCATTGTGAGATCTCTGAAAAAATCTCCTTTTTGAAAAATAAATAATAATAGGAGTCGCCAGTAGGTTTTATAAAAAAAAAAAAACATACAAAAAATAAGTTAAACGGAAAAGCCCTTTTGATCCCTGGTATGGGGACTAATCCGTCACTCCGATCTGAACCAAAGATTGCGGATTCGAGGGTAAAAGTACGGTCAGGGAAGGTGTTAGGCACCCAGACCGCCCATCAAACTGATGACCTCTACTATTTATTTGTAATATTATATATTTGACGGAAAAGAAAGTTAAAAGAACAATTTTACAAATCTTTACAAATTATTTACGTGGAGCTAAGTTAGCATATTTACAAATTTCACAAACAATGAAATTAAATTATGACAATATAAAAAAGTAGTTTAAGATGACACCCTCAGGTTTACCTGGATACGGCGTTTCGATAATTAGCTTACTTGAATCGACTTTAGGGCGTCTTTATGCTCAAAAATGGGATGCATGTATATGGAACGATATTCTGGGATGGTAGTATTTTGTATGGAGTAGTATTTTCTGGAAAGGTAGTATTTTTATGAATTTGCTATGGGTATCTTATCTCTCCTGAATAAGGGTGTATAAGGGGAGTTACGATAGAGTTTTAGCTCGTCTTTTTTTATCTCGGTTTGCTGGTTTTCTTGTGATGTTGCGTGCATCAATTTTCAAACTCTATCCCAAGCGCACTCCTAGTGCATTTCCTTTCCTCCATATTAATTGTAGCCAGCTAACAATAGTATTTGTGTTTGTCAAATCAAAGCGTCTCCCTTGTGACGGGTCGGTATTTGTGACGGGTAATGCCACTCACAAAACGAATAAAGCAAAAGGTGGGGCACCCCTCCACTTGCTTTCCTCTCTCCTCTCATGGGTCTTTTGTCTCACAATTTGGTACCCGTCTTCTCAAAGTGACGGATACCTTCCGTCACAAATGAGAATTGCCCTTGTCAAATACGTATGATTCCTGTTAGTTGTCACTAATACCAACACCAATTGGATTGGTACTCCATCGCATATGGGCTTGTATAACATGAGTCATAAAAAGATAACTTTCCCCGTCAGTCGTAGTTTATTTAGGCCCACTTACTAATTATTGATATCCAAATACGTGGCCCAATTTACTACCAGTCGCTTATTTTTTTTTACGGTTTCATGCCGTTACTATAAAATATTACTCCCATAATTAATTAAATGGGTTGAGAATATAGTAGATTATGAAGTGGTCCGGGTTATAAAATAGTTGTTTTTGGGACGATTTAAGCATAATTAACCTTATATCAAATTCAAGTAAGTTTCATTTCGAATTAAATAAAATAATTCATAATCGAGTGTCCAAAAGGCTAGTAGACATTTTGAGGTGTCTACACAAGCCCTTCAAAATAGCGGGCCGAACCAGGTCGGGTCAATGGGCTTGGGCTGTTTGATCACTTCTAAAGAGTAGGGGATTGTCCGTGTTCGATGCTGGCATGGTGGTTGGGCGAATTGTTGATGATGAATAGGTGAATTGAGCTACTGGGACTCTGACCACTTCCGTTCATACGTTATTCATTATTTATATTTATTTATATTAACAATGTCACATCATGCTTCTTCATCGTCACATCAATGTTAACCTGAAACAATAGAATGTTAACATGAAACAATAGGTCAAAATTTGAGTGAACCTATTTTGAGAGGAAGGTGGTTTGGATTATTTTGAGAAGTTCGATAATAGATTAGATTATTCTCATCAAATAACCCATTAAAAAATATATATAATATAGCGAAATTTTCGAATTAGAAAAATATGTAAGAATGAGTGAAATGGAGAGAATATATTTTATTAAATTCGAAAACATGTCACTGGTTTCTACATTTCATAGATTGTTGGGTTAGGGGTATATTCATTTGGGTAGTACCTAAATTAAAGGGCAGCCATAAATACCCGGGTGAGAAGTACGGGGACACGGAATTTGATAGTGTGTTTACAAGTTTTGTCTTTATATGTGGCCCACCATGTAAATAAGCTGCATAAAAAAAGGGCATTATAGGCATATTACATATAAATCCAGTGGCCTAATACATTGTCTCCGTGTATATATGACTGCCCAAATTAAACATTAGATAGATACCAATAATTTTCAACTCAAAGTATGCAATGTGAATAGGCAATTAGAGCATCCATATCCTCTTATTTTTTTCTCTTTTCTTCTCTAATTTTGACACCTTATTTCCACACATATTCCACTATCTCCGTCCTCTTCATTTTACTTTCCTTAAAAAAATTTCACATCAAAGAGGATCCTCTTACCCTCCTCTCCCAATTTTTTTATAACCAAAAAATAAAAAAGAAATAAATTATACTTCCTCCATTCAACTCTACTCTACCTATTTCATTTTCTTACATTATTCACAAATAAGTATTTAATTTCAATTTTCTCTCAATACATACGTCAAAATATATTCATGTGGGGTCTTATTTGATTCGTCTTTAAGAGGACATTACAAATATCTAACTTTTATAATTTTTGCAAATACGTAACTAACAATATTTAGCGCTTAAAACGCGCGTTGACAAACGTGAAAAATTAAAGTGGTAGAGTGGAGTTGAATGGAGGAAGTATGTCACATGCTAGAAAATAAATGACTAATGGACACAAAGGCCAAGGTTGCATATTCTCTAAAAATAGAGGAAGTGTTCATATTTCTCCTTCAAAGAGAACATGTAATAATGGTTCCACATTGAACAGAACATCCTCTTAGATAAGAGAGGGTGCTGAGAGGATGGTTTATCCTCGTGGATGTAGGGATGACCATCAGCGCGGGCCGGCCCGGCCCAGCCCGTCTTGTTTAGCCCCCGAGCAGACAGCCCGGCCCGGCCCGGCCCAGCCCGCCCCCTTCTCTGGCCTGGCCCTGGTCACAATATCCAGACACGGCCCGCCTCTGGCCCGCAGCCCGGCCTTAGCCCGCCTTCCCCTCTTGCCCGGGCCAGACATAATCTCAGTCCGGCCCGCCCTCCCCCCTGGCCTGGCCCTGGTCTGACCAGAAGAGCCCGGCCCGCCCCTGGCCAGCCCCGGCCGGCCCGAGCCCGGCCCGATGCCATCACTACGTGGATGTTCCTAGAAAAAAAAAGGAGATAAAAAGTGGTCGACCAAATGCTGATTAGGAAAGAGAGGCTTTACGCTGACAGAGTTGGAAAATGGGAAAGAAAAGAAGTTTAAAAAGAGAAAAAGATCCCCTTAATCTAACGCCACAAACAATACTTGTGGCTCAAATTGTATTCTCCTTGGCTGAGGTGCCATTTAGCCCATTTTGTTTACTCGGATCGAATCATCCCGTCTTTTTTTATCCACTCTTTTGCATGATTCTTTTCGCAGAATCCTCTACAGGCGCGAATCTACCAATTTTTCTCCTCAAATTACTTTAGCTATAAATTGGGCCTTAACATGTTTGACGGTTATTCTCAAGTATTGGGCTTAACATTTTCTCTCATTCTATAATCTATATATACAAATGTTGACCTATATTATATAAATTTTTTTTTTTTTGACAACACATTATATAATTCTTATTTGTGCATATTTGTACAAAATTATATTCTACCAAAGTACTTTACACTATCAGTTTTTCATGTGACATATTATACGATATATGTCAGATTATGAACTATTATATATTTTACTCGTATTATAATCATATTTTAACCATAACTGTACCTTAAATATTATATTTATTGTAGGCTCTTAATACTAAATTTAAAATTTAATTACTAGAAGTTAATTTTTTTATATATCACAATCTAAAGTAGTTTCTACTACTTCAAATATAACGCAAGAAAATAAACATCCCCTCCATTCACCTACCCAATATATTATTATATTGCTTATTCCCGAGCATTTTGCTTTTGTTTTATTTTAACTATTAAATTTGTTTTAATTTTAAGATGGGTATACTCCGTCTTAAATGAGAATTTGTGCGAAATATGACCTACCCATTTATCTTTTTTCGGTACATCAATGCATATTTAATATGTTTAATATTTTTAATTTTGTACTCTCTTTATTTCGATTATTTGTTACGGATATTTATTTATTTTGCCAAAAAAAAAACCAAAGAAATTACAAAAGGTGGGAAATATAGTGATAAATTAACGAGTTATCTCACATATCCACTTACTTATTTCAGATGTCCACTTTGCACAGATGTCAACTAGTTTAATTGGTAAAATTATAAGAAGTGATACTCAATTACTCATGACTTGAATTCAAATTCATCAGCATCAAATTCTACCTTATAGCTCTCTTAATTACTCAACATGTCTATTTGCCCACTTGTATAAAAGTTAACCAAAAATCAAAATAGATAACAATTTAGTAACACATCTTAAAACGGAAATAAATAACAATTGACCTGGATGAATTTGTATTAGTAAAACTTACAAGACTTTGATATTTTTAATATACTCATAAAGACGAATTGATACGAGTGCAGAAGCGATTTAAATAAAAGAACGATGTTTGTAACCAGTCTCGAACCCGTGCCTTCAACGATGAATGAACGAGACAAGAATTGTGAGAATTTTTGACTGACTAAAAGTCCGTCTAAACTTTGAGTCAAAATGGGGTTATTTAAACAAGACGCCGATCTAGCTTAAACAAAGGATATTTGATAAGAAAACCGCCGAGATATCAAATCAATAAGATATTTTGATCGGTAACCCGTGGAGGTTACGAAGTAATGGGTGATTAATAACAAACGCTAATTTAATAATAATCAAGATTTGAAGTACAGTCTCAAATCGGATTTGTGATCAAAGCTTGATTGAGTTTTCTTAAACTATTATTTATAACTTGAATATGAATAATAAGCATTACAATGACTTTTAATGTCAATGTAGCAATTCCTAAACTTTTATAAGACCATGCCCAAGCAAAGAAAAAAGCCAGTCTGATTTCTCCATCTCTGCCATACCATAAAAAATAGGAAAAGTAATTATAAAATAATTAAATGGTAATTATATACTAAATCAAAATATTAAAAAATATGAGCATATAAAAAGCGGTTTTATTTTTTAATTATCTATAAAACGAACTCAATTTTCACATATTTTRACAYAATTTTTTAAGATCAAGAAATATAACGATTTGGGTGAAATTTAACGATCTGGGTCAATTGATGCGCTAAAGAGAAGAGAAAGAAATAAAAAAACCCGAGCTAAGAGCAAGAGTGAGCAAGATCGATGATGGTGTTGATGCCTTGAAGACCGATTACGACTATGATGCTTGATGAAGATTGATGCGCTGAAGATCGATGATGATGATGCGATTCAACGATTTTACATCAACAAATATAAATATTTGGGTAAAATTTAACGAAATCTGGGTAAATTGATTTGAGGGAAGGGGATAATATGTTTACTAGAATGGGAAAAGATGGGTTGATTTGGAATTTTGTGTTTGGTTTATTTGGGGTAGTGATTGAACCGTAGAGTATTTCGTTTTCCTTTTTTTTTTTAAAAAAAAATTCAATTGGTTTCAATTTTATTTTTCTTAGTTTTGATTAATATTCCAAATATGACTTATATTCATCATATTTACTTGTAATGAAAATATTAAGATTAAGTTGTTTGTAGTTAATAGTAATTGAAAAAGTAAGAGAGAGGTTTTAGTGGGGTCTAGAAATTGAAAAATGATTGGATTGGTGACCTTCTGCTTGGGAGGGGTAAGTGAGTCGAGATAATTAAAATGGGATTAAGGGCTAAAATGTTGGTGACCCAATTAGCGTAACCTTCTACTTGGAGATTCTCTAATGATACTATGATGCGATACCTACTAATTCACCCCAGTTTTTTTTAATTGACCAATAGTATGGAACTCACCAAATTTGTGAGTTCCATACTTACTTCCATATCTAACACTAATTTATTTGCAAAAGTGTAGTGACTAGAGAGTAACTCGAGCAAGGCAGCCTCCAAACTTTTGCTCCCTATCTCTGCCAACTCTGTCCCTCCATGTCAATAGACACCAAAACAAGGCATAAGCACGAGCTCCAGAAACTCATCCCCTATATACTAAAAGATTAACACATCTCAAAAATTCTCGCTCATGTAAGTTAAAGAGTATTGAAAAATTGCGCTTAATGTTATATTCTGACTAATTCGTATTCTTTAAATATACTCTAGCCAAATCTTTTCTATATATACCCACTATTAAATGGCTCCACTAATTAACTACACTAATTGGGAGTATATACTGAAAATGATTTACAAAATATTACTCAATCTCTACCAAGATTATCTTGCGAATTCCTTACCTTCTTAATAATATAATAATTGGCTCCATAAATACATAAATATCGATATTGCTTTCACCGATTTCCTTTACAAGCTAAGGCTAATACGTTTAATTAGATTTTACATCTAACTTAAATGTATTATTAATATCACAAATTATTTTTAATAGTAAAGTATAACAATACAAGTATTAATAGTTTAAGACAAAAATAATTTAACTTTAAGTGTCTTTTGACGGTAGTAACTTTCTTTTATACCGGTTACTAATATTATATTAGTACATTATAATATTAAATTAAAAGTATAGTTAACTTATGCAAATAACTTCGTTGAGACTGCCTATATATATATCAAATCTGAAAAATAGCGTGCTATAACACGTGATCTACACTGGTACTAAACCTAAAAGAGATTGTCAGATCTTTCGGAAGTCACCCGAAAATCTAGCTCTTTTTTCCCCCAATATTTCACCACTCTTTTACTCTTCCTTCACACTTTATTATTTTATTTTAATTAATCCCTATTTTATCTCCTCTCTTTTCTTTTGCTTTTCCTTTATTTTCTCTTTCTTTATTTCGCAAATCACGGGATTTCAATAATAACAATATCCATAGTATTATTCAATAGTTAATTAATTAATAATATTAATTAAAAACAATAATTTAAAAAGAAAAATCCAAATGGGTGAAGCAAAAGACCCTGCCATCAAGCTCTTCGGCAAGACCATTCCTCTGCCGGATACTCTTCCCTCCAATAAGGCTGCCGATGTCGATAACGATTCTGAGCTTACGCCATCTGATCATTTCAATAATGTTTCTCAGGCCGATGACATGTCTAGCGACACAGCTCTTCATCAGAGCGACATCAATGATAAGGTTTTTATTTATTTATTTATTTATTATTATTTATTTATTTTTACTTCTGCCGTTCAAATCATTTGTTTATCTATTTATTCTTTGTGACGAGTAATAATTTGATTGAAGTTACTACGGGATATATTTTGAAGGTCCATTTAGATTATGGACTTAAAAGGAAACATTCGCAGTATTTGTTTTGATATGTTGTTACCTAGTTTTTAGTTATATTTAGGTATGACCGCTTTCAATGTGTTTTTGTTTTCCTTCAACTTTTATTAAGAAAGAGTCAAGGATTAGTTTCTTTCCGCTAAGTCTTGCTTAGGAGGGACACGATTGAAACACTATTGACCAACAGTACGTCGTTTGAGAAACTGTTTTACTATTTGAATAAAAAAATTGTACCATAACTAATAAAATAGCTACGTATTTTTATAAAATAGTTTGGTAATAAAAGATGTGACAGTCTAAGATAATCTGAGGTATGCTGATTATTTGAGGAGTGACGATTAATAATATGTCACGAAAATCACAGAAAGGAGACACGGAGAAAGTTTTATCTCAATAACTAAGTAAGAAACCGTCTCTGCCGACTTTAGTTTGTTTTGATTGAAATATTACATGAATTAATGGTTGTTTAGCTGTTTGCTATTGAGAATTCCCGGATTGAATTGTTTTGCATTTAAGCTATCTCAGGGACATTTAGGTGAAACACTGAAAGCTGTAATTATTAATGTTTCAGCTATTGGAATTTTTTTTTTGCTTTTTTAACAAAACTGATGGAAGGTAATTGTATCGATTGTCTTAGCAGTTGGATAATATTTACTGTAAATAAGTGGAAGATGAAATAACATAGAAATTAAGAGTGAGTAAAAGGTTCATAGTGAATATAGAATTGCTAGCAACACATTCCCAAAGTGCGCCTCAAGGACGTCCACAAAAGATGGTAAAGCAGTAAGGGGTCGAATGTGTGGAGCCTGAGTTACTATCTCCGCTGAACAAGAAACAAAACAGTTGTTTTATGTCTCAAAAAAAAAGGATTGGTTGTTAATCGGAGTCGTTGATTTGGTTAAGAATTTGATCTTTTAATTGTGTGGTACTCATAGTTTCCATATGTTTATCTAGTGGTTCTTTGGTGCTAAGACATGAGGTCTTCACTTTTAGCATCAATTTGTGAGAAATCTTTAGGAAATTTTTACTTCATCCGTACCCATCTGTGTGCAAACATGTATAAAAGGATACTGATTTGAGAAAAGCTCTTGTTGAAGTTGACTTACAAAAGCAACTCGTCAAGATGGTTGTTAACTTGTACCGGACACACCTGTAGGATGTTCGTCAAAGAAATGCTATACTTATATTATACGGAGTAGCACTTTTTCTTGAAACTTTTTTCATGAAATCGCATGCGCCTTGTCTCAGCTACTGCGCTTCATGGATTCAAAGCAATTATGCACGGAATCTCTAGCTACCTTACATATAAAAAGGTCATCACACTTCCAATGCCTTGCATTTTAAGTTGCACCACAGCACCAGTGTGCACCATTGATGATTTCATGAAGAACTTGACACTAAACATGCAATATATTTATATAGAGCTTGACAGGAAGTAATGAAGTTATATGATTTGAAAGTCACTTGATTAATTTTCAGAAACGATGGTTTTTTGCTCTTAAATTTTGACTCGTTATCTGTGTATCGCCATTTTGGTTATAGCTTTAGTAGTTATGTGGTGTATCCATATGATGTTTTTATTAAGGTTTAAATTCATTCAGCATGGTCAAGATGCAAACTCATGTCACTTAGAGGAATCTGAAGTCCCACCTCAAGATCCATCACCGAGAACGTTCAATGATCAAGAGACTTTATCTGGAGCTCATGAAAACGGAGCAATGGAACCATTAGAGCGAGAAGAGGAAAAGGCAGAGACAAGCGTATCAGAAGAGAAGACACTGAAGAAACCTGACAAGATACTCCCATGCCCACGTTGTAACAGCATGGACACAAAGTTCTGTTATTACAATAATTACAATGTTAACCAGCCTCGTCACTTTTGTAGAAATTGCCAAAGATATTGGACAGCTGGTGGTACAATGAGGAACGTACCCGTTGGTGCAGGTCGTCGCAAGAATAAGAACTCAGTCTCTCAATATCGCCATATCACAGTTCCAGAGGCTCTACAGGCTACTCGGCCGGATATTCCACATGGTACCCAGTTGACATTGCAACCAAATGGCACAGTTCTGACCTTTGGGTCAGACTCGCCTCTTTGTGATTCCATGGCGTCAATCCTAAACCTTGCTGAGCAAACAAGGAATTCCCCAGCCCCTACTGTGTTCCCAACCACAGATGAGTTAAATGGGTCAAGTCTCAAGGATGCTACCAAATCATCACCAAAAGATGCAGCTGGTCAAAATAGCGTTCATTTTCCGACTCCGACTCCGACTCCAGTTCCATGTTACCCTGGTCCTCCTTGGCCTTATCCTTGGAATGCAGCTCAGTGGACTCCACCAGTAGCAGCTCCACCCTTCTGTCCTAATGCTCTAGCATTGCCTTACTATCCTGTTCCTGCTTACTGGAGTATTCCCTGGGTTACCCAACCATCTTTTGCAGGTCAATCAGTGCCGAGTCCTGGCAGCTCAGGCCCTAACTCTCCGACTTTGGGGAAGCATACAAGAGATGGGAATATGCTAACATCGACCAGCTCCGAGGAGAAGGAATCACAAGATAATTGTGGTGGTCGGTCTTTGTGGGTTCCAAAAACATTGAGGATTGATGATTCCGAAGAAGCTGCTAAGAGTTCTATATGGACAACACTTGGAATTAAACGTAATGAGAAGCTGGAAACTATTGGGCGAGGCTCAGGTCTGTTCAAGGCATTCCAGTCAAAGTGCGATGAAATGACCCATAATTTGGAGACAACATCTGTCCTGGAAGCTAATCCAGCTGCCTTATCTCGGTCTCAGAATTTCCAGGAGAACTCATAGAGTTCTCAGGGTTTTCAGGTTTGGTATAATTTTCTCATGTTTATCAAGTGTACATATAAATTTTTACCAGTGAATGGATTAGTTAGATTGAAAACAAACACTAATGTATATATATCTCTAAATAAGGGGTTAGAATTCATGTAATATTCAATGAGACTTGCTCGTGTATGGTTCCACGAATGAACACCAAAATGTTTTGGTTCCGACGGTTCATCAATCTGTCAATACATTTTTTGGCAGTTGTCAATTGTCATGTAACACAATCGTGAGTGGGTTTTGCGACCTCCCCCTTGCTTGGGGAGAGGCTAGTGTTTGTATTAGGGTTTTTGTGTATTGCGTTGAATGTTATAGTAGGTACTACGAAGTACAACATTTCGTATACTATAACATCATTTATATTTGATAAGGATAAAGTAGTATCACCTAAATCAAAGTAAACCAACAATACCACTAACAAATAGCTAGCGGTAAGACAGATATTGAATCCACAGGGAGGCGGTAATTATCTAGTTTGTTAATATTTAAAGTGTCTTAGAAGTAACGGTTTTTTGAAGGTTTTGATTGGTTTGCTATAACTCATTGCGATATAAAATGAAGGTGAATTCAAATATATTAAAGAGTCTAGAGTTCAGGTTTACTAGATATGTTATCCGGGGATACAAATTAACTAGTTATAAGATCAATCAAATTATCTAAGGTCACAAGATCGGTCGATTCAATTATGCCCTTTAGATCTAGGTTAATATGCGGTCGCAATGATTAAACTATCTCTATCTGATTATCGCAGCCTTTATTAGTCTTAACCCGGTCAGAGGAAATCTTAATTCGCGAGACTAATTAACAACTTTTGCCTAAATTGATTAATTAGAAGTAGAACAATTAACAGATGATAATTCATGCGATATTACTGACAATCAATTAACTAATCCCCTTATAACATACCAGCTCCCCATTCACCCTAGAATAACAAATTAGCTACTCATGATTATAAAGTAAACAAAGACAAATTGAATGACAAACTTGATAAACAATATGACAAAGATGAACAAAGGAGCAATTGTATAACTAGAACTTGAATAATTAATTAATGAAGAAGGATTAACAGATTACCATACGTAGAAACGTAAAGATCCGATGAGCAAAGTACTTGGATCTCAAAAGTAACGAAGTAGCCGATTAAACTAGAGTTTTGGAGTTCTTATTGTAAAATAAAGCGTAACCTAATAATAATCTACTAGTTTGGTATTTATGTTACAAGTTAAATGACTTTAAGAAACTTCCGCAAAAAGCCTTAAGCAAATAAGTCACTCGATCGAGTACAGAATAACTCGATCGAGAATCTTCATTTTTCAGCACTTCCTTTGTGTAATCCTCTTTACTTCTCTTCCTTCATTCTTTTAGATTTTCGTGTCATGCTTCGTGTATCCCGTCATGCCAACTTCGCGGTGCTCCATTTCATCCTTTTGCTCCATAAATGCATCAATCCTGCATTAAACACCAAATAACATAAGTATGTACATTCTAATGTAAATGGCATATAAATGATGTAATTTAGCACGAAATCCGTATCAAGAGAAACTAAAGGGAGGCATAAAAATGTAAATAAATATGACTCATGAAACTCTCCAAACCAACTCTTTGCTTGTCCCCAAGCAAGGCACTAACACAGTACAAAATGGCAGTCACAAAAATGGTGAACGAATGACTCAGAGCTAATGTTAATGCACATACAAATCCCGAGCTACCCATATGTATAACAAAGTAATGACCAAGGTGTACCAATAAAACAAATTCAAAGGCACGAGTAATGGAAAACGCAGCTCAAGTCCCATGATATCGTAGTAAAGACAAATGTCAAATACCTTTTCGATCTTACAAGACGAATTAGTCGGATTCTCGCGGATTCACTCATGCACTCATAAGTATATAAAGGTGATTTATATGTTAACAGAGAAAGAAATAGAACACTCACTCAACTTATGAAACATGCATGCAATTTACTGTGATAGAAATTTCCCCAACTAATACGCATTCACAATATAATGAAGTACATATATCAAGGACAATAAGATGACAAATAGGTGAAGGCATAAAAGTGGTTTGTGCCAAAGCGCGTATGGATGTGTGAGGCTAAGACGGTAGTTGCGGTGCTAAAACCAAAACCCTATTTACAACATTAAGTATAAATTACCCCCCCCCTACAGAAATCATCTAACCTTGACAACACATAAGAGAAAACGAACTTCTCTCCAAAAATGCATTAGACTTTAATAACCATCCTTATAAGCTCTTAACAAAACCAAATGAAACAATTTTTTTCTTCTCCTTTTTTTTTTTTTATTAATCGTGTTTTTTTTTCTATTTTTTTCCGGTTTCTTTTCTCTTGTTTTTCTTTCTTTTTTTCCCCCTTTTGCTTTATATATTTTTTTTTCTTCTTTTTCCTTCATAAGAGATTTAACATAATTGCTACAAAAATTTAAGCTACTACCCACATGACAATAAAAGTCCTTCTCCCAACCAAAGTAGCAAAAATAGACATAATATTCAAGCAACTGCGACTTGTAATACTCGAGATTTGGTAGCACTGGATACTCGGCCGAGTATGGAGTACTCGACCGAGTACCCACTTGGGATTGGTCTGACAGTGTGCTGGAGTCTAGGAACTCGGTCAAGTGTCTCTTAATCGGTCGAGTGTCCGGTTCGTGTCGGCTTTTTGCGGGATTGATATATATTAGAATGTGAAGCAGTTAAAACATTTTATTTCTTTTCAAAACATAAACACGTACATTGACATACTACGTTAACTGCTTCTCATTCTCTACNAATACTCGAGATTTGGTAGCACTGGATACTCGGCCGAGTATGGAGTACTCGACCGAGTACCCACTTGGGATTGGTCTGACAGTGTGCTGGAGTCTAGGAACTCGGTCAAGTGTCTCTTAATCGGTCGAGTGTCCGGTTCGTGTCGGCTTTTTGCGGGATTGATATATATTAGAATGTGAAGCAGTTAAAACATTTTATTTCTTTTCAAAACATAAACACGTACATTGACATACTACGTTAACTGCTTCTCATTCTCTACCTTCAATCTGCGGCGCGTCTTTGTCATTTGTTGAGGTTTTCTCACATCCTAGTATCTTAATCGTCGGGGTAAGTCCTTGATTTAGTCTTTTGGCCTATTGTATTATAACCCTAATTTCTGATTTGGTTTTTTTTGGGGATTTGTGCCTTATTTGCGTTATTGATTTGTTATAGGAGGAGACTTTGTATAGGAAGCCTTTTGATCCTTTGCTAATTGACGGATTGCTTATTGAGGTAGGGTTTCCCTACTCAGTTGTCTGTAGAACTATTTACTGTATAATGTGACGATCTTGTGATGTTATTGCGATATGATTATATGATTGTGACGATGTTGTGATGGCGATGTTGGTGGATGATGTTGGTGTTGGGCGTGATTGAGATTGTGATTGAT
>VHZZ01001663.1:122991-135335 GCA_009801015.1 Silene noctiflora | reverse complement strand
TACAATACAACAGTAGCCATATACCACATTACAGTGAGCAACAGCACGACTAACAACGTACAGCACTGAGTAGGGAAAACCTACCTCTAGCAATTGCATAGACTTCCCACGCAGCCTCATCGCACAAGCCCTCGTCGACATCCTACGACATACAATCACATCTAACACTATTACTACACATAATTCTAGACAAACAACGACCAAGATGATAACGACTGTATACATACCTATGCTAGCATCCGGCGACAAGATCGATCCCCGACTCCTGCTCCCGACTCCCMTGRCAACGCACCTCCCTTGGTTCTCGAAWGGGTGAGAACAAGGGRRAACTKTCGAGGCGACATCTAGGTTTTAGCAAAAGAAAAGAAATGAAAAGAAACTGATTCGACTTTCTGATCTCGCGATATATCTTTTATCGTTGCTCGCAACTTACTCGATCGAGTAACCGAGTTACTCGATCGAGTGCCCCCTACTCGATCGAGTAACTAGGTTACTCGATCGAGTGACCGCAGCTAGATCGAGTGACTCAACCACCACACATCTGCGAGGAACTAAACAAGACTCGGCAAGTGCTAAGGTCGGTCAACGATAGTCAAAGGTCCTAGAAGGGCGGGTATTACAGTATCGTACATTTTTGCTCACCCCTGGTGTAATACCCGGATATTGTGGGACCCGTATGAAAACCTTGGGATGCGTGAGAGGACCACCGGACTTGATGAGGGGCTACTCGGTAGTAATGTATAGCCATACACTAGACCAAGTAGCTGGGACCTAGACTAGACCTTGTAAAGCTGCAATGGATTGAGTAGAGCCTTCTTTGGATCGTGTGGCTGACACTCGACCGAGTACGCCTGTACTCGACCGAGTGAGCGGCACTCGGCCGAGTGGACTCTGCACTCGGCCGAATGCAGTTGTACAGTACCCGATAAAGCCTAATTTCAGGACCTTATCCTAATTCATTTCATTCTTCTTATCACTCCATATCCTTTCCCTCTCTCTCTAAAACCCTCAAAAACACCTTTCTATGGGATTCAAGCTTGGATTAGAGGATTACTCACCTTATTCATCATTCCTTTCACCCAGTAAGTTGAGATCTACCCTTTTCTATTTCTTATGAACCCTAACTTTTGGGGGTTTTGTTATGCATAATTAATTAGTAATTAGTATGTGTAATATGGGTAATTAAGGATTAATAATAAGGAGTTTTGTTTTTTATTATAGTGAAGAATGTATTATGATAGTATAATGTGACTTGTATAGGACGAGACGGTTTCATGAGACGAGATTGTGTCGGATTCGAGTAGCTTATGGAGATTGTTAAAAGGTAGATTAATCCCACTCGGTTTTGATAATGTAAATGTGTGTTTGTATGCATTTGTCACTTAGAATCCATGATAGAGGTAGTATTGCGTTCACCATGGTAATTGAGAACGGTAAAGAGATTCATGTGTATGTCGAAAATGCAATAAACATGATGTTGGTCGTGACAACTTGAGAGTCGGGATACTTGGATACATTGATACATTCATAACATGTTTGGAAGTTTGTCTTATGGAAAGTCATATTCGATATTTGGTATTTCATGTTTACATTTATGTGTGTATCGTTCGAGTTAGTGATTGTTGGAGGAGTTGTGAATGGATACTTGTTGTTGTGGAGACGTAAGATGGTTGGGAGACCGCACATTCATGGCTTGAGTCATGGAAGGACACGTGTGGTTGAGACACGTCGTCTGGCAGGGGTCCGGTTAGCGTCCGGGCTCGGTACCACGGGCGAGTCCCGAGTACCTTTTTACGGATTGCAGTCGGACTGTTTTGTTGGGCGGTGTTGTGGGTGTTGTGGACGTGTTTCTGGCATCGGTGCATTGGTTGCGGAGTAGTGGTGATTGGAGGCTTGTCATTGTACATTCGGCTTGGATTTCATATTCATGTCTATTTTCTTTGTAATTTCTTATGTTATCGAAACTGACCGTGTGTTGGATGTGTAAATTTTCATCTATTTTTGGGGTGGCCTGTGTCGATCCATATGATATTTCCGATCATATGGGGAGCAGTTTGTTTACAGGTTTTGTTTGGTATCATGCGGGAGACGAGACGAGTTTCAGACCTTGGAATCGAGTCACATGGATGACGTAGTTGATAGATGAGTTGTATAATGTGTAGATCACTTGTTATTCATTATTCATGTAACTCACTAAATATGTCATTTATATAAATTGTTTCTTATTCGTAATTCTGATTTCACTGCCTCGAGAAACCGAGATGGTGACATCTCCCGATTACCTTAGCCGGGTAAGAAGGGGGTGTTACACCTAGTTATCAAGTTATCTAAAATAATCTCGAGTATGTGATAAGAAACTTCCAGGTTGGGTTAAAGAGGGCGGGTCGATTTGGATCTCGGATCATATTCGGGTCCACAATTATACATCACTCATACATTGATAGGTGATATTCATCCCAGGTTCACATTGAATTCGTATACGACTTGATGTAATATACTTTAATGAATTTTCAAGGTTTTATTTGGGGATTCATGGATTGCTTTGCCATTCTTAAGAAACATATACAGTGATGAACTAGATTTTGTGCAAATTGATTAAAAATTTGAAAGATTACTAAATTTTAGTCTTAGAACCCTATTGAATAAATTGTACTGTAAATGACAAATCTATTCTTAAGAGTTAGTATAAAATGAAAATGAATAATCTCTCTTTGATTTCTACCTTATTAAAAAAATTAGGGTGGTACTGAGTTTCAGAATTACCGAGTGACGCTCTATCACTTTCCAAATATCTCTATATGTTGATCGACAATGACCCGCACAATAAAACTCAACTTGTCATCCAACAATTAGTTCGAAGGAGGATATAAATTACCCAATTCTCACACCCTATTTAATTTTCTCTTATTATTATGCATTTTGCCTGCTTAATATAATGGGCGATATTTATAACCACAAAAAATTGGGAGATACCATTCTCATTAAGTTAGTGAAGGACAATTTCTCGTACCTCTTTATGTACTTTTGTATTTGACTCTCTAATTATAAATCCCGATTCCGCAAATTCGTATAATGGTATAGATTAATTAACACAAATTCATAACATGGAAAAAATAAGAATTAGCTCAAGTGATAAGAGCGATTTTACTCCAATCATGGGAGAGGTTTGATTGTTATTCGCGACATAGTACGCTCATTTGAAACAAAACAAATAATAATGAGGAAAAAATAGAAAGCTTGATTGCCAAGCACCCTAATTCCTAAATTCATAAGGTATATATTGGCGCCCAAAACCGCGTTTGTTGAATTTATTTCCATAATTTCTCTATATAATCATATAACAGTAATTAAATTTCTTCTAACAATTACCAGCTTAAACCTTTCTCCAATTTTCTTACATCAATTTCCCAATTTCTTGTTTCTATTCTACATACAATTACCATGGATAAATTCACACTTCCATTAAAGAAACGCCCCTTTGATCTTTGTTTCGAGGTTGCGAAAGAAAACGATCAAGAACAGAATTTTCTCGGTTCCCTTTCGACAAATTTGAGCAAGAAAGTAGTGCCTGTATTCAATCCTAAGTCGAGCCACAGTAATCTTCAACTATTCCCTCCCAAGAAACGCTTTCGTTGTCTCGAGATTTACTATGTTCCTGATGAAGATTCCGGTACTGAGTTTCGCCTGGTTGTATTAAGACGTCTCAGAAGTTTGAAGTTAGAAAGATAATCACTGATTCTCTCTTTACATTGTATTTAGTAGTTGTTGATGAACTAAACTTTAGGCACATTGTTAATTTTTCGAAAGTCGATGAATTTTGTACATGGTGGAAACTTTATGTTTCTTGGCAAGAAAATCTGTTATGAAAAGTGTATTGTTTCTGTTGATCAATTGTTATGAATGGAATATGTGAGATTCACCTATAATTTTCGTTATTTCTCACGCGTTTATCATAAATTACGTAAGTGAATAACTAAAACATTAGTCGATAGTTAAAATAACAACAATGATGACGACCTTACCTCTGTAGATTCACCCTTCAAAGTTTGTTTCTAGATGATATGGAAAATCGGTTAGCACTGTGGCTCGCACATTGGTGATCGCAATGGCACAAGAATAACTGTCACCAATAAGCAAATTGTTCTACTGAAAGTGCAAGATTGATGGTAATACAAGAACATAAGATTCATATTATCATTTTTAGTAATACGGAGTACTTATTATATATGATTACATTTTCGCTTCTCTGGTACCTAAAGAAAAAGGCAAACCCGAGAAAGATCAGACAACATTCATGTCACCTTTAGAAACTTACATCTAACATAACTATTGTAATATCATTCATAATCTTCTAGAAAGCGGCGTCTCCTCTGAAGAATGTAATTAGCGGCCTTCAAATCAGCGCAGTCATCAGCAGCTGCACCAAAGTAGTTATCTGTTGTTTCGTCTTCAGGGGTTGGCTTAAAATTGTCTGCTGCTATAAATGACACCTTTCGTGCAGCCTGGTTTCTTGGGCCCCTGTTGACAACATAGTCGATTAAGGCAGCAGTCGGGAATGTCTGATTAGGCCTCACATATCTTACTGTCACTGATGGTTCTGCTGCGCGGAAATAGTTTCTCATGACTGACTGTCTTTGCTTATCTGAAATTTGTGTTTAGTGTATAAGTCGGATGCTATGCAATATCAGTAAGAGGATAGCTCTATATGTAGTGGTTTGTTATTGGTGCATCTCTTTATGCTCCATAATGTTCTTTCAGATAGAAATGAAATATATTCCTTCATATCTACTGTTGAGATGTTATTTTTAACTAATTTGGAGAATCATAAAAGTGAAATGTATAGATTTAACCAAATCTGATTTATAATTTGATTAATGTTTAAAGGGTATCAACTAGGTTGATTTATCCGATTATGCTTATATAATTTATTGCAGTCGGGTTTAATTGAAGGTGCTTTTATATGGATAATCTTAAAAAGTCCGAAACTAGTAGAAAGACTATATACAGATACATAGCTGTTTGAAGGATGCAGTTCTTTTTTTGCAGATGATCTGCTCTAGAATCATTAGGGAAGTATTAACATTGTTTTCTTTGGCGAAATAAGCGGCCTTTCAACGGCGTTCATACAAAGAGGAAACCCACCATTACTAGGTACCACTCGGTGGAATCATCTCATTTTCCGTAAAACATAAGATGTTTTCCACTTCATACTCATTCATGTAAGCATAAATTCTCAGGGAAATTAGATAGTATTTAATTGGGTGAATACTCTGCTCAATGGACTGAATATGACACTGAAAACTGAAAAGTTCTTCTTTTTCAAATTGCAGGTGATGTGAGTCATGTGATTTAGAGATAATAAATTCTTATGCTGCTTAGATCTTTGCTGAAAATACAAAGAAACCGAGGATGAAAATTGCGTCAATAATTGCATCGAACCCAAATAAAAGCGTGCAAGACTTTAACAGTTATCCATTTTGCTATATGTCGTCATACTCTAAGATCAGATAACTCCGAGTAAAATCCATTTAGAAATCGGATAAAATCTCATTTTCTTGATAAAACAAACCAGTTGTCATAGAATGCGAATGACCAAAGTGATTATGAACATGATGAACCTAGATGCCATGAAGGGAGTAATCACCTTTGACTCTTATTGTGACATCAGTTCAGTAGGTTCTGTCAGTTGCGTAACGGTTCAGAAGTACTGTACATGATAAGGAAGAGATCCTCCAACGATGCCAAAGACAACTTGATGCTGATACTGCATTATATAATTTAAGATCTTATATGACATTTCTTATTAGAATATGCTTGAAGAGAATTCGGTTGGCTAATTATATGTTTTAACTAAGGAAATTGAGTTTGTACCAATCGGAACTTGATGGTGCTAAACTCAGTACGACCGTAGTATATTATGAGCCCAACATTATATGAATACAAGTACGGAGTAATATTTTATGATGGGAGTATGGCAGTATTTAAACTGCTAGCAGAAATAGAGAGCCAGATGCTGCAAAGAATAAAACAGAATGTGCTTCAACAACAAATAGATGCTTGCAATTCTCAACAACAGTCGTATATGGTGTATAAATTTATTAAAGTTCTCATAGCAAAGCCACGAGGAATGATAGCTGACAGACGATACATAAACTCAGAGTGCATGTACTGCAACGTTGCTTATTGTAAATCAAAAGAGACTATAAAAACATTCTAAGGCTTGGCTTCTAAGTGCCTAAGCCAGCACTTGTTTATCAATCTGAACGAGTAACTTCATGCCTAAAGCGCGCTTTTACAGAAGTTATGTAGTTTGAAGCCTTCATGTCAACTGTTTCATCACCAAAATAGCTGTCGAAATGAACATGAGGTTTATCTGGTACTATGTTGTATGAAACGGAGTGCTTTGACAGAGGTTTTCGGTCTTGGTTCACAGCATAATTAACTGAGGTAGTTGATATGTGCTTTGTGTTTCGGTAGAAGAATGGCTTCAATTTCACCTTCATTTGAAACTGAACTTCTGAAGGGTTAGCAAAGTTTAGACTTAAGAAGTGAATATGTTTTTTGTTTAGGGAAGCTTTACTTATATATATAGTGGTGTGATGTATATTTTGTGCAGTTCAGCTCAGAAGATTAAGATGAATCCTGAAGATTAGAGAATACTTTATTCTTTTTACACCGAAAATAACTCGCATGTATAGCATGCTCATTATGGATCAACCGGAAACAATTCCTCTACCGTGTTAACACAAAGATAATGTTGCTTACATCCGACCCCTTTTACCCAACCATTAGAGTTGTGCCAAGTGGGTCGGCTGATCAAATCCCTCCCGATTTATTTGGTCAAGTGTTGTGCCCTTTCCGACCTTTACTAGCACACTGCAACCTGCAGGCTACCCATTGCCTGAGCCCTAGAGTCACTAAACCCTTCGAAAGCAGGTCCAAACCTTCTCAAAACTGCTAGAATAATATCTGAATTCCTGTTGCTGGTGGGGAATTAAATTAACTCCAAATCTTCCTGTTTTACAGAATTTAAAAAAGATTATGCTTTTTTTCTGTTGCCTGATGTTGTTGATAAGGTGCCTATACAAAATCTTATTTCATGGACTTGATTTTGTTAGTCCTGTACATCAGATGTGTCCTAATCCTATAAGGAAGTCAAAAGAGAAAAAACTGTGTTGTATGACTTGTATCATTCTGTCTCTATTTGGAATTTGTTCTTCAAATAATGTTATCTTTGATTTCAATGTCGAATGATGAACAATAATTCATTATTTTCTGCAGGAACAAAGAAAAAATCCTCTTATTCTCAATTTCAAGGGCCAGTGGATCATACACTATCTATAACAACATATCCCTAATAACTCAATGGCTCCCACAAATTACGGTGTAAGAGGGGTTGGACGTGCGTAACCTTTTACAGAGGATGTTTCCGAATGACTCAGGATGAAAATTGCATCAGGAAATGCATCCTGTTGATCATACACCGGCATTTTTAATAATGTGTTTTTGGAATCAGAACTAAAACAGCATTAGTTGTAAATTGTAATTTATTTAGCTTTTGAGTGCTGTCCTTGAACTGTTTACTAAGATATATATCTAATTAACCATGTTGTGCATTAGTTTAAATTAAGGATAAGAGGAAGATTAATCATGAGATTCCCGAATCCGAATGAGATAATAAATCAACTTACTACACTCAAAACAAATTCGAATTTACTATAATTAAAACATGTGATTTTGGAAAACAAGAACTGTACATTCATTCTGAATTTCTGATTCTTCAATTAGTGGAGTTAAATCATCTTTAATTAATTTTCTTTATTTAATCTTATACTGTTCTGCACTTCTGCATGCTTTGAACAACTGTGCTAGTTTTAGGTTGCAGTATGTTAGTGTAGTACCTCAAAAGAAAATGTTTAAATCTAGAATTATCGCCTCGCTGTAAGAAACAGACGAATTTGCTTACAATTATTAAGAAACGTCAAAAAATCGACTGTAAAATAAAAGCTTGTGACCAACTTTATCAGTAACCAGATATCCGTCCTAAAAATTGTTGAGTTATCATTATCTTACTTTGCTTTACGATTATAATGATTTCCTTTCGATTATCTCAATTTCCGATCACTAACAAAGTACATAACCAAGGCCACAAATAACAGGTTCAAGAAAGGTATATCAAATGTGAAAGGATCTTTACTGCACAAGTGCATATCAGTAATATACAAATCTCAGCTGCAAATTGTGCAGCAACCAGATATCCATCTCAAAAGTTGTTATGCGGTCGCAATTTTACTTTGCTTTACGATTATAATGATGTCCTTGGGATTATCTCAATTTCCGATCACTAACAAAAAACATAATGAAGGCCACAGATAACAGCTTCAAGAAAGGTATATCGAATGTAAAAGGATCTTTGCTGCATACAGTATAATACCGTATCTAGCTTTATTTATCTTCTAAGACAAAATAGCTTTTCAATAATCAGACGAGCCAAAAATATAAATAAAGATTAAGTAATTATAATAAAAAAAAAAAAAAAACATGCCCACGTCGTTCAATTCTGGACTCTACTACTTTACAATTTGAATCATGCTTTTTCCCTTTCTTCAATACCTAAAGCAAAAACCTCAAAAAGAAAAGCCATATAGTTGTGCATGGGGTCGGAATGTGTGATTGATTATTGTTTAAATGGTTGTCTACACTTTTTTTCGTGTAAATGGAGCTCATCGGAACAACTTTGATATTGACGGTTTTTGAACCCAGGTAATGAATACCACTCATAAATGAGTTCATCAGTTAAACTAGCTGATATTTACACGCACTTTGTTTTTCTATGAAAGAAAAAAGAAAGCAAAGAGTAAAAGAAAGAACAAAAAAGCAAGTATATTGCTGTTATAGTAT
Organism: Silene noctiflora; assembly: GCA_009801015.1. Taxonomy (NCBI): domain Eukaryota; kingdom Viridiplantae; phylum Streptophyta; class Magnoliopsida; order Caryophyllales; family Caryophyllaceae; genus Silene; species Silene noctiflora. The sequence continues at coordinate 126,434 of VHZZ01001663.1, read as the reverse complement.
ATATGAAGTGCAAAATGTAAAAGCAAGTGCTTGATCAATGTAGTAAAGCAAACCCACTAAGTAAATTAACACATATACCTTCCTCCTCTTGCTTCTTGCCTCATATCCTTCTTCACCAAGGAAACCTCACTAGTCACTCCTTTTGCCCTACATATTCCACCAAATACTTCGCTTTCAGCCTATAAGATATCTTGTAGAGAGCGAAACAAAGTGCATTAAAGAGAGACTGTAATAGGTACTTGTATAACTTACAAATAATTAGAGTGATCAACGAAAGGAAGACAAGATGATGGTCGATTGGGGGCCTGTAGTGGTGGCAGTCGGATTGTTCATCCTGCTATCACCGGGGTTGTTGTTTCAACTTCCTGCAAGAACAAGGGTGGTCGAGTTTGGGAACATGTATACCAGTGGCATCTCTATTCTGGTCCATGCTGTCATTTTCTTTTGCATCCTTACGATACTCACTGTTGCTATTGGTATCCATTTACGTAGTGGTACTGATTAAGTGCCCGTATAACAGATACCAGCTGTTTCTGTATTCCTCCTCTATCATCTTCTTCCGTCTTTTTAACCTGCGATTTATTTTCTTTGAAACACAACTGTAATTTCTGATGTATTAGACTGTTTAGAAACTGTGTAAAGTTTTCCTCTAAAATCCTAGTTACTGAAATATAGCTGAATGATTATAGCAGCTACTTGGTATTTACTTTGATCAATCAGTCGGTTTCTTTATCGTTGGGTCATTGAACATCAAGTTCGTATCAACTCAAGTGCTTCAAGCTCTGTATCCTGCATACTGATTAAATGTCAGTAGGAAAAATTGCTGGCAAAATGCATCCCAAAAAAATCGCCCAACTTTTGTGGGAAAAGGTTTGCAATTTGACCATCAATTTCTCCAATTACATGTAGCGATAAGACATAAAACTCCGTCTAGTTTCATCATTCGACAAACAATATAAATGGGGTGAACGGAAATGAGACGGCTTAACTCTTGAGCAGGTCAACCCCACTCAGTCTTCTGATTTGCAGACCTATGGATGTCCTATGTCTTACTGTTTATACAGAGTACCAACTTAAACCAGAGTATTTACATCTCTGATGCTGGCGCAATTGTGTTAGACACTGACACCGAAAGTCTGATATATAAGATACTGGCATGTACTACCTTCAATCATAAGATGAACATCTTCATCAGCTTACTAGACCTACAATTCCCCATATTCAATGGAGGCAGCAAATTCACTACGCATTAAACAAGAGTGTTTGTGTTTCGTATTGTGCAGCAGTGGTTTATCGAGATTATCCTCCAATACCGCCTCAGTAAAAAAAAAAAAACATCACGGTGCTGTCAATTGACCTCATCAACTCGGTACATACAATAGCCTTTGAGCACCGCATTATTAATCATAAATACTAAACCTTATTTGGTTGGTTACATGTCGTGTGTCCGACCCTGACATTTCAGCTCAAAGTCACAAAATAGGCTCATTCAACAGTCCAATTTGTCGTGCAGTTGGTTACAAATTAAAATCAACACACAATAAACTAGACTATAATTTAAAATGCGTTGATGGCCTCAGATCCATTATTTCAGATCATGTCTACTTCGGTTCCTGCTCAATTTTACTAGCTTCACCTTTCCGGCTCAGTCAATTGTTTACCTTTCATAAAATTAGCAACTACAAGTACTAAACAAAAGATGGAGACGGAGGGAGTATTATTGAATCAACAATAACATTGGCAACTAATTTAACCTGAGACGGTTTCTCAAAAGACTGATTCGATAATGAAATAACCATTAATCATCCAACTTTTCAGCATCATTACAGTATTACACATTACATTAAAAAAAGAACCAACATAAAATTAAATTAAAACTAATATAACAAATTACAACCTTGATTGAACAGGAATTACACTAAACACAGCAAAGGATGATTCTGAATTCTGATGCAGAGGGGTTCCGAACCCAGATGATGAGTACCACCTCTTATGACTTTACCAATTAAGCTAGTTGGCATCGGCATTAGCCGGTATAGATGTGCATGTGGAGGGCGAGGATGATAATAGTATAAAGAGCGAAGAAAAGAAGGGTGTGAATAAAAATAGCTTTGCCATTAGTCTTCATACCTCCGAACTCTATTGCCCGGTTATATCCCGGTAACTGTACCAGAAGTCCCGGTGATAGTAACACGAATAGTACTACTCCTACTAGTACTGGTGCCCAATCTGCCATACTTGTGATCCCGGTTGCCGGTTACTTAGATTGAGTTTCTTCTAGGGTTTGTTGAGTTTGATGGGGTTTGGAGTGAGGGCGGTGGAATAGAGAAAGAGAGAGGGGGGGAATAGCGTATAGTTGAAAGTTGTGTGTTCTGGAAAGAATCAAATGACGCAGTTTTTGATTTTAATAATTTGAGGGGTGACTCGATGGTTTTACTAGTGAAGACTTGAGTTTACTATGCTTCCACTTATTGTGGTGGTGACACATTTGGACCAAACAAAAACAAAAAGGGCTGAAATTAGATGTCATGTGCTATGTTAGAGACTAGACCAGGCCCGAACGGGTCGGTTTATGGTTTAAAAAGTTGGGTATAGACTGTCTAGGCTCGTTCATAAAAATAAATAAAATAAATAAATGGTGAAATGGCATGATTTAACCCGATTCTACCTGTATAATTCATCCTCTTAGATGGGCCTGTTTAGAGCTAGAAGAGCTTTTTTGTTAGTAGGTCTAACTAGAGACCCTATTATTTATCTATTTCATGCCCGTTACATTTGGTGTGCATTGGGAAACCTTTGTTACGTATTAGCTGTTGGAGTGAGTGTCCTCAACAATAATGCGATCACATGATTTGAATATCATTATAAAACTCAAAATAAGAATACGTGAGGGATGATTTGTAACACCCTCATCTACCAAGAAGCATTAACAAGACCTTCCCTAATAGATAAGGGCGTTACCATCTCGGTTTCCCGAGGCAAGTAATAATCAAATGTCGATAATAGAACAATTAAAGTATTTTACAAGTGATTACAAGATAAACGAAAGAAGCAGTACAACTCATTAAACTATAATCTACATGTCTAAGTCGTCGTGACTCGTGGCAACTCGTCCCTCGACACCCAGAAAGACTCCAAAGACAACCTGTCAAGACTGACTGCTCACCATACGGATCACGGCAGACACAACACAAGAAACAACAAAGAAACACCACACACGGTCAGTACCATACCAACATACAACCATCATAATACTAAGCACGCAAAGTATCACAGTCATCATCACCCTTCCACACCACATCACACCACTCCTCATCACATTACTGACTACACAGCAAGGTGTGTAGCCCTGCCATTGGGGGATCGCAGCCGTTCCCACCTAATCCCCACTCATCATACCGAGCGATAACTCATGTTCATTAATGTGCACATCCCCTCCCGTG
>VHZZ01001663.1:72585-83949 GCA_009801015.1 Silene noctiflora | reverse complement strand
TTTTAGCTCAAGATCTAGGATTGGAAGGAGTCCAATCCTAGTGCCCATGTATTTCGTCCGTTTCATATGGTATGAAAACCGATTTCTTCAATCTTAAAACATTAAACTCACATATGAGATATGTTAAATTGAGTTTTTGAGCATATACACCATTGCACATAAATCCTGACCTGATTGAAACACTTTTTTCCTAATTAAATTAGTTTTCCTAATGACATTGAAACTGTCTTTTGTATGGTAGTCGAAGGCCTGGAAAGGTATTGAAACCAATTTTGCAGGTATTGCACTTGAGTTTGTATCATTTTCATCTTCTTTTTTCTCGATCTCTGAGTGAAACATGGTCGCTTCTTTTAGTTAGTCTGGTGGTGATTAGAACAATAAATCTTTGAATCCAATGGCTTAAAGTCGCCTTTGGCTCTACTTGCCAAAATTCTATACAAGTCCATACACTATTGTTCTCAACTACCAAGTTTTACTTTGAAAACCTCTGTTTGGGTGTTCTAAATTTTGTCATTTGCAATAGTCACTCTATCTATTTGTTTCAGTTGTGTTATGACATGCAGTTGCTATCCTTTTTGTACTTTTACTAAACCCTGGTCTTCTTAATGGGTTTCATTTTGTTGAGTGGGTTTCATTTGTTTAATTTCTGCATTTTTAGGACTGGGATTTTCTGGGTACATAGAAAAGGGCTTGAAAGGAGAATTTGTAGTCATTTTTCATATTTAGTAGCGGCTTATGTTTGCATTTTTTTATGGGTCGTGGCAGTTGCTGCCTTGCTGGAGATATTTTTAAACTTAAACAAGAGATAGACTCGCAATTGCAGGGTGAATTGGAATTGGAATTGGAAACGGAATCGTGCTGAATAAGAAGGATCCCATTTTTTGTGCGATTAATTCAATTGTTTGTCTTTTTTATCCTCTTACATTCAAGACAAGTAGTTGGTTTTTGTAACCATTATAGGTGACCTTTCTTTTGTTTGATCTGGCGGGATGAACTCAACTTCGAGGTTTAAATCGGTTGTAGGTTGTACAATTGTACAAGGTCTAGCATTTGAGTAACATATTTTCTTTTGTTACTCCAACGCTTCTGGTTTTATCTATTACAACGATTGAATTTATTTATGTCTTCCCTTGTACGAGTGTTGCAAGTTGGTGGCAACGTATCAGAGGTCTTACCTACTACAACGAGAAGAAACTTTTTAAGTGGAGCTATATATATCGGGGGACCTGGAAGATTTACATGTGACATAACAAATGAACAACTAAGTTACGATTCTTCCCCTTTTGTGCTTCAGGTAAGCATATGTTTGTATCGTGGTTAATTTTCCTTGGAAATTTTGTAATGGTTATTAAGAATTTCATGAAACCCTTTATGTTTAAATTCGTGTTAGTTAATTAGTAGGGTATCGCCCCTCCTTTTCAATTGACGAGGATCATATAAATTTGTTGATCAAAGTCCGCTATATATTAGTGTCACTATTTATTTCCGAGGTTTTCTTACATTGTAGTTTCAGCTGTTAGGTGTTATTGCCTTCCTATGTCTGAGATTGGTGTGTAGTTCGGGACCGATTTGGCCTGTGAAATAAATCTGATAGTTTACTATTTTCCTATCCTTTACGCTGCAAGTTGCGAGGAACCCTTATTTTCGCGTTTCAGTACACATGTAGGGGGCAGTCAGTGTTACTGATGGTGAGCAAAAAACTGGAACGCCTGGGTTTGGTGCGTAGTTTGGAACCGACGTAGCCTATGAGATAAATCCTTGCTAAGAACAGTGCTCCATTATTCCTTCCCTCGCTAAAGCATCTGACCTTACTACTTCTACTACCGAGCAACTTTCCTAAAAAAACTCTTAACATCTACTGCCATCTACTTACTTTCCTTCTTTTAGTCTCCAACATTCATTTTCCTCGAACCCATTTTCCCTTATTCTGATTTCTATCTAATAATTCACTACTACTCAGTGTCATCCAAATGGATGCTTTCATTTAGAGTTTTGTTATGCCTATTTCTTACTATATTGTCTATTGCAGGGTATTAGGTTGTTTCTAATTCATGTGATGACTTATCTCCGTAGACACTAGCCAAAATTCCGAGGTGAGAAAAAAAACCAAAATTTAGTCTGGAATCAGCCTGGATCTGTGGGGCGTAATGGCACCTACTCCTGAAGGTAATAATCTGTGTTTGATTGATTGCTTTAGTCTGAAAACCCAATGAAATTCTGAACGTGATTGAGTTGTGGTTAATCAATGCCCTTTTTTAGTTTGACTAATGATGCAAATGATTATTCCGATAATGAAGAATATTATGGATATTGTGTTGTTAAGGCAGATTAGGCGTGTACATTTCCATCTTTCCGGGCTTTGTTGTCGTATGTGCTTTCCCACTGACACTCTTATTGATGAATTACCAGGTGAATCGAGGGATCCTTCAATGCATTGCCATATGCAGCATGTGATCGGTTGATCTCCCAGAGAGACCTTGGTCGCTGTTGTTGGTAATTTGTCAAAGAAGTGCTAATTACTATATACATATTGCCTGCCCTCCTAATTTTTTTATATTGATATCTTTAGATTTGCAGTACTGAGCCTCATATTATTCTTATTGTTGTTGAGTACGCTTTGAACCAAGTCAATTTGAGTAGACTGATTTGTATCAAAAGATGTATTATTTGATAAAAAATACTAATCACGGTGAAGCATTGAATGAATTTGAAAGCCAGTTCAATTTATTTGTAGCTCGAAGTTTATGTTATAATTTTGAAAGCAATCTGATAGTCTGGAGTTCTAAATTACTCAACTTTCAAACCGTAAGACCTCATTTGAAATGGTTCATGGCCATAACTCTGAACCGTAGGTCGATAATATAGCTGTGATAAATTGATTCAAACTGTAGTATGTTAGCTAACACGTCGGTCAAACCGTGAAACTTATGGGGGTGTTGATCCAGAAAGCACCGCGATTGCCTCTTGAATGCTCTGTTACTATGTGACTTTTCTCTTAGATATGATGATGTTGAAGTAGATAATTTGGGAATGTTTAGTGCTACGGTAGCGGTGAATCACCTCAGAAGTGATGTGGCGGGATCGGGAGTAGGCCCCACAGAGGAGGTGACGATGGTGAGTATGACATGGTTACTCTCCTATTTATCTTGGCGCACGCTCGCACGAGGTATGTCAGTTGGTGCCCGCCGAGTTACTGTTGCAATTCTCAATTTCCATTTTTTGAACAATTACATCAATTTAACCATTTCTTATAGGCTTCTATCCATGGTGTTAATCAAATTTCGATAGGAAATCTAGAAATCGTGGATATAGCAACTTCTCCTCTTTCATAGGGTTAAGACATTGGTAGTTTGGGATGAAAAATGAAATTCGTAGTACACTCCGAAGGATTAGATGAGAAGCCCCCTATGGATAACTTTTCTCGTACTGTTTTTTCCCTTTTACTGTAAACGGTACTTTTTGGACTACGAGATTTCAGCTAAGCCTCGTTCGGAATTGAAATGCAGGAGTTCTTTCTGAATGCGACTCTAGGAAAGATGGACATATTCCCTTTTGAGCCAGGTAAATTCTAATCTTATATCTTTCTTTAAAACCGAAGCGGTAATTTATGAACAACGCAATTTCATCTAAGCCTAACATCAATTTTCATTCTCCCCTTGCATTTCCATTTTAGAATTACATGTCAAGAATGACATATTCTCTATACTGTCCCAGACATTTTAACATAACTCACAAGGAGCTAGCACAATTAATCCGTTATAAGATCAACCAAACCTTGTGTAAAAACATCAATTTTATCAGCCTAACAATCAAGTTATGTTTAAACTTGACATGTAATTCTAAATTGTATAACAGTATAGAGGTACTACGTGCGTTGTGACATGAAAAACATATGCAACAACAAAAATGTGCAACCATATTCGTTGACACAAAAACTTATGAGAGACGGTCTCTCAATAGCGTTATTGAGAGATCTCTCACATGATGGGGTGATGGACCCACTGCTTTTTTTATTTTCCTATTATGTCTCTCGCTAAATTAGTGAGAGACGGTCTCTCACGAGACCTACTGATTCGTTGATTAGTGGTTATGATTATGTTAATTCGAGGGAAAGAGAAAATGTAGAACTCTACGAGAAGACAAAAAAGTATGTCATGTTAAAAGACAAGAGGTATGATATTCGGTACGTCAAAGTGCGCGAACGACGATCCAAATTAGAGCACAACATATACGCTAAACTCTATATTTGCCTGAATTAGTAAGGTGAGTCTTCTGCCTGACCGTCTTTAAAATCTAACGTAATGCATAGTATGATGAAAAGAACAACTTAAATGCTCATGTTCGAATAGGCGGAGCTATGCAACGAGAAACCAAATTAGGACACCGCTCCCGTTAAAAGAAGCAAAAAAGAAAAACAAAAAAAGTTTGTAAATGAAAATGAGAAACAACAGGAATTAAATAGACAAATTTGGAGGAAAATGTGGCGAAATTTTGAGGTAAATATTGAGAACAAAATACACAGAAATAATCCCATAAGTAAACACATAAACGTGATGTGTCATATACTACATTTAGCAGAAATAAATAGGTGTTATCACTCATTTCCACAAATTAGGCACTAACATTAATACAATCGGAGATAAACGATAATATAACCCAATAGAACACCGCGCCCTAAAAGGACGCGGACCACCGACTAGTATAATAAATAATCAAACTACTCTTGAGTGACTAATTTGGATTTTGTAATGTCTTTCGAAAATAAATCGCTCATTCTTCATAAAATATACACGTAATTTATTAGTCAGCATCAAATTCACTTAATTCAATCCGAACCTAAATTAATCGTCTTAGACCGGATTAGACCGAATCGAAAGATGAAACTTCAAAAATGAGGACTAATAAGGATCGGGCCTAAATGAATGCAGTCCAGATCAAATCGCCTGGTATGATCCATTCCCAATGGAGTACACAACTACACATACAAAAGTAATAGGTATGGTATTAGAGCCAATGTGACCAAAGGTCACGAGTTCAAATCTTGACAACCTCAATAACTCACGAAGTGGAATCTCAGCACACGGTACTGGGGAGCCTGTGCACTAACCACCCTTCAAGCCCAATGAGAATTTGAGTGAGGGAGCGTAATAAGAATATTTATAATAGTAAGGTCTCAACCATAACCTTAATGTTTTAGTTGAGATGGTTCATATATCATAATTACCCCTAAAATCGTGCCTGCCCATCCTGCCTCGTGCCCGCCTTTTATCGGTTGTGTCGGACCCGAGCCACTTCATTTCCTTCACCGTGTTGTGTCAGATTCGTGCCGTCCGCCTTGGCCCGACCCAAACTTCCTACTCTAAGGCCCTGTTCTTTTGGACTTAATTTAAGCACATTTCAGTTTAGCTCAAGTTAAGTTCAAGTTCAGTTCATTTCAGCTCTTTTCTTCACAAATTAAGGCCCTGTTTTTTTGAACTGAAACTATCTAAGCTTAACTAAACTTAATGGAGCTGAACTGAACTATACTGAAATAAAGTAAAAGTTAATTTTTGAAGCAGAGAGTTGGACTAACTTAATAAACCTGAACTGAAAGAACCAACATAAAATTAAATTAAAACTAATACAACAAATTACAGCCTTGATTAATGATGTGTCTAATATTTATATGATTTTACCCCTTAAATTAGCTCAGTTTTACATGTTATTTGCACGATTACTAGTGTTTTACTGAGCTAATCCCGTGTTATAGAATTCTTGCTTATGTTTAGTATGTTTTGTAGGAAATGTAGCTTTTAGAAGCAATTTCCCGTCAAAAGTGCAAGTATCGAGCTCAAGAGGCTAAGTGGAAGCTAAGATGGATCATGCAAGCAAAACACAGTGGATTGATGATGAAATGTGGAAGTAATGGCCCAAATGCAAATCAACCATCAACAAATGGCAAATGTTAACAAATGAGAAATGAAGCTCAAAGAGTAATCCAAGTAATCATGTGGAGTTTCTAGCTTAGGATTCCACATTTGCTTCCACAAAATGCAATTAGACAGACGATTAAAGGAGCATTAAGGCAAAACTTAGGATTCCCCGAGCATTAAATCAAGCATTCAAGCCATAAATCGAAAATCATGCGACCCCGATCGGGGTGGCCTGTCCCCGATCGGGGAGGGGTTGCCTTGGATTCTTTTTGATTCTTTACGTTTCGTCTTGGAACTACTATATAAGGAGGGCTTAACCCCGACTTCATTCTAGGCATCCTTTTTACAATCTTTGCATTCTTGTTCTATCACTTTATAGTCATTCTCATTCAGCTTAATCCTTCTCCTAGTTTATTCTGGTTTCAGAAATTAGTTTACAAGTTGTAATCTCAATACAATCTTTAAGTCATTTGCAATTTAAATACAAGTTACTTTGGTTTATATTCGTTCTTTATTATCAAGTTATAATCATCATTTCGGCAATCTTTTCATTCTAGTCTTTATATTGTTATTTCGTTTGCTAGATTAAATTGTTATCATATACGCATTTGTTAATTAGTAATTTGTTATTTATATATCTCTTATAATAATCTTATGTTATTTARACATCTACATTTAGTATTTATATTTCCATTACATTTTCATTTAAGCATTTCATCATTAGTTTCTCTTTTAGTTTATGATAATTAGTTTAGTTATATTTACTTTTCTTATTTCATTATGTCTATGTTTATTTCATTATTTTTAGTTATTGTCATTTGCATCATGAATGAGTAGTTTCATCTTATCTAGGGATTAGGGGAGCCATGCATTAGTCATTATTTATCATGTTAGATTAGAATGTCATAACATTGCATAATTGTTTCTACACATGCTTGATTTGTATTTGTTAATCTTAGTTTATTGATCACAAACTTTGGTTAAATGTATTAATGCATTTTATAAGTCGAGAGGCACAAATTTGTATTGAACTAAGCATGTTGTAGTAGACCGATCTAGCCATAGCGAGAGTTCGTTAAAACCTGATCTAAGGTCGACAATAATATCGAGAGGTGGTTGTCCATAGACCTAGACGTTTATCTTTGTTATGCATTTCTAATATAACATGAATCATTTTACTATGCATGTGTGACCCGACTCCCTTAGACTCCTTTAATCATATTGTTAATTAATCATTTTATTTACATTGTTTTTTATTTACTTTGCATTTCACCAACCAAAACAAAAAAATATAACCCGATCTTAATAAAGATCTAACCATAGCAATTCTTAACACAACTCTCATTTCTCTGTGGTTCGACCCCTACCTTACTACATTAATTTGTTGCCAAGTTTAGGGAAATTATCTTTGCTAGGTGTGCGACCGCCTTGTCAATTAAAAAGGAATTACACTAAACACAACAAAGGATGATTCTGATGCTGATGGGTTTCGAGTCAGGCTTCTTATAATAACTTTACCAATTAAGCTAGTTGATATCGGGATTAACCGGTAGATGTGCATGTGGAGGGCGAGGATGATAATAGTATAAAGAGCGAAGAAAAGAAGGGTGTGAATAAAAATAGCTTTGYCRTTAGTCTTCATACCTCMGAACTCTATTGYCCGGTTATATCCCGRTAACTGTACCAGWAGTCCCGGTGATAGTAACACGAATAATACCACTCCTACTAGTACTGGTGCCCAATCTGTCATACTTGTGTTTCCGGTTGCCGATTACTCTGATTGAGTTTCTTCAAGGGTTTGTTGAGTTTGATGGGGGCGGAATAGCGTATAGTTGAAAGTTGGGTGTTCCGGAAAGAATCAAATGATGGAATTTGTGTTTTAATATTCACGAATTCTCACTTAAGATCGTCTTAAGCTTAAAAATGGGTCAAATAGCTAGGACAAAACAAAGGAAACGTTTATTGAAAATAATTGTCTTATTTAGATAATTGATATATTATTTGTTCCGTTTTACACTTAAAACCGATATAAAAAGGGAAGACCAATTGATTAATACTTGAGGGGTGACTCATTTGGTTGTTTTATTCCAAGTGAAGACTTGAGTTTACTATATTTCCACTAATTGTGGTGTTAAATAATGTACAAGCGTCCAATAATCTTGTCTAAGGTGCTGACACATTTGGACCAAACAAAAAAGAAGTGCTGATATAAGATGTCATGTGTTATGCTGGAGACTTAGTGAAGACTGGACCAGGCCCGAACGGGTTAGTTCAGGGTTTAAACAATCACAAATTCTTGTTTAGACGGTCATTTTTCATCTAAAACTTCAAATATGTATATGTGATCATTTTATAACTAAATGTAACCGCGATGGTATAGCCAATATTACAGTTTATGGTGACTTATTATTCAATAGTGGTCACATTTGGTTGTGTAAATGGTTATAAAATCCCGTCTTATTACTTCAACCCAAAAATGGTCCGTCTGAAGCAAGACCAACTGTTAAACAACTGTTGCAGACTGTTCATGTTTGTTTAAAAAAAATACAAGTTAAACGGGACAGATTAGAAATATGAGTCAATCTGACCTAACCCGTGCAAGTGCAACTCATCCCCTAGATAAGAGCAAAGATCCTCTCCATTTCCTTCTCTCTATTTCCTTTCACATTCTTATATTATATTATTATTCCTTCTTGCACGTAGATTGTTCTAAACTACTCCCTCTGTCCGGTCAATTGTTCTTTTGTTTTGGCACAAAGACCAAGAAAAAATAACAAGTGGATCAAATTGAGTGCGAATGATAAAATTGCTCATCAAATGCAATCTTAAAAAGAAACGACAATAATTGACTGAGACATTTCAAAATGAAGATAGGACAACAATGACCGAAAAGGAGGGAGTATAATCCAAACCGTTAAAAGAAAATGAAAAGAAATTGAGAGAGGATGAAATGGACATGATCTATATTCCCTAGATAGGCCTTTTGTATCTATTTCGTGTTTACTTTCTTCTATTTACTTAAATTTAATCTTTACTCACAAGCTTGTGATGGGGAAATGTAACCGTATTATAAACTCCATAACAATTATCTATTCCCTCTATCCCGGCCATTTGTTTGTCTTTGGTTTTGACACAAAGATTGAGAAAATGAGAGGGGGTCAATATTAGATCATAAAAGTGAACCAAATTGAGTGTGGAAAATCCAAGTGCACATCAATGATATTCCTAAAATTGAAAGACACCTAAAAATAGAATAGGCAAAAAAATAACCTAGACATTTCATCTGTCATAATTTGTGGCCAATCACAATAAAAACTATCTGCACGTATTTTTTGAGAAAAGGCAATAGGTGTAATTGATTTAGTCACCGGCCACCGGTTCTTGCTCATTCTCAAGGGCCTTACTAGTTCTCGTTCATTCCCAATGGAGTAGGCATTTGGGGAACTCAAGCTACCTTATTAATGAAAGGATTTGGGAACTCAAGCCACCTTCCCTATATATATAAACAGTCGTTGATGCTCGAGTTACATTTCATATTATACTACTAAAGCGATATTTATAAACTTGAAACATGAGTGTACAAGCTAAGGCAGGGAACGAAGTGACGCTGAGTTTGAAAATACTGGTCAATCCAAAGGCCAAAAAGGTTTTATTTGCAGAAGCCAGAAAGGATTTCGTCGATTTCCTGTTCCGCATTCTGTCTTTGCCACTTGCAACGATTGTTAAACTGTTGAAGAATGAAGAAGCTGCAGGCAGTCTACAATCTCTCTACAGGAGTCTCGAGTCTTTGCAGACGGAGTGCTTTCTGTTGAATCTGAATTGTGACACGATTCTCCTTCCAAAACATCCTATCAGTCTTCCAGTCTTGTCAATTCATCATACCCCCGCCACTTTAACCTATTTCAAGTGTCCTGATCATAATTGCGGAAGTGATCGGAGTGGCCAAACTTGCCCTTCCAATGTCTACTACCATCCTAATACCGGTCCTTGTTCAAAGCGAATGTCTGAGGTTACATTCACCTATGTGGCACCATCATCAAGCAATGTACATCCGGGAGTTGTGAGGGAGGGAATACCTTTTATTGTGATGGATAATTTGGAAGTCAAGCCTATGTCTCTCACTCTCATCAAATCCCTCGTCACTGATTTTGATTATTTTGTCGAGGAAGAGGTCCAATTTGGCCAGAAAGAGGTATATTTTCCTCAATTTTCCGAATATAAAATAAAATAATCACTTTTTACGTGGTCGCACTATATGATGGTCTCAAAGTATAATTTGAGAATCGTGTTTTGATGCTTATGCAGGGATTGGCACTGTTGAGAGCTTTTATGGAGACCAAAGATGTGCTGACTACAATTTTCCTCGGAAACAAAAAGAAAACCGACAAGTAGCGTAACTACATGAAAGGTCATCTTGTTGTGTTTAGCAATGCTGAATTTTTGTGTGGAGATTAATGCCATGATTATTATTGTCATTGTTCTTTTATCAGAACAATCATCACTGCATAGCCTTTTGTTAAGACTTTCCTGTACGTTTTCTTTGATGTCATTGTGTGTGTCTTGTGTTTTTAGTTCACGACCTTGTTTTGCTTCAATAAGGATTCTTCGCTCTATGTTATGTCCTCCACACAATCTCTTATCAACTGATTTAAGTACTCGCGGATATGTTTTGTCCAACATACACGAGTATTGATTCCTCTCCTTGTTTTGTAGCGTTATGTTCTCTCATGACATGATTCATGATCATCTCAATCTAATACAACAAATTCACAAAGATAGTCTTGATTTTAAAATAACTACACTAATCAAAATGCGAAAATCATAACTAAACAACAAATAGTGAAAGTATAATGTAGTCAAGTCTCGGTCTATGAAAAGAGAAACATAACATTAATTATTATTTAGTGTCTTAAATTAGCATTCTTTCAAACGACTAATTAAAGTCTCAATCAATTCATTAATTCACTTTCGTGAGATTAAATTAATAATCATAGCCAAGTAATGAAAGCTCAATCAAACCCTGGATTTCTCTCATTGGCCTAATTAAGTCCATTAATCGTCATTAACCACTAATAATAACTGACAATAAAAGACTTCAACTCTCATTTGTTGGCAAATCAACTCAAATCTAATTATGTCAAAATCATGAAATTAGTGTTGACTAATAATAAATAACAAACAATAATCAAATCAAACAAAAATATAATCAATTACTCAAATCAAAGACTCTAATAACTTTTCTATATTATTAACCCCAACCCTAACAAATTCTACTCTAACATCCTTAAATCTATGGTGAGCCTCGTCACTCCTATCGCCCGCTCTTATGGGAGAAGATTTCTACTACTATCTCCGGATTCTCTCCTTTTATTATTATTGGTGACTTCAACCAAGTTGAGCTTTTTTCTGATAAAATTGGTGGTTCATCAATTATTCGCGGACAATTGGATTT
>VHZZ01001663.1:43128-65882 GCA_009801015.1 Silene noctiflora | reverse complement strand
CAGGCCCGTTCTTTAGGATTCGTGTTGGTCTCGTTTAAGACCAAATGTTTAAAATTATCTTCTGTTCTGGCACATGTTCAGCCAGTACCAATTACTGTGCGTAATTCTATTAATGAAATTCGCACTTTTCTTGTAACTTACCCGTGCTGGTCTGTCAGCTTAGATACGGGCTAATAGGTGTTAAACTTTGTTGTCTTTATTTATTTTACGGTCTATTGTTGTAAAAAAAAAAAACATCCTTAAATTAACATTAAATAAAGTATCCACTACACTAAATATATCACTCCTTCCGCTTCAACATGTTCTTTAAATTTGCCTTTCTACATTTATCGAGCCGCATTTTTACACCATCAATATCATTAATTTTGTATTAATAAAAATTATAAAATTTTGATTTTTAATGTATTCACTAAGGCGAATTAAACAAGTTCTCACATGACTTTATTTTCTCTTATGTCGAAGAGTCTATTGAGTTGTGAATAGTGTCCAAAAGTTAAGATAAATAATTTGTTGAGGCGGGAAGAACTAAACATGATTAAAGTAATAAAGATTGCAATTTTAGATAAATAAAGCATTAAAACTAACTAAATAATAAATACATAAAATAAGTACAAAAATATAAGAGAAAATTATACCAAAGGAAATGAGAGACTTGGGTTATAGAGATCTAAAAATCGGATTAAAAAACTTGAAACTTCAAGTAATTAAAAGACTAAAATTCTACTCTAAAATTAACTTTAAAATATATAATTAAAGAGAGAGAAAAAATGAAAGAGGAGATTTTTTTTTTTTGGATTTTTTTAAGGCTTTGTTTAGCAATACATTTTAGGCCTATGTTTTGATTAAAGTAGTTTTTTTTTACAACAATTTCAGATAGCTTATTTTTCTACACGTGTTTGACAATCAGTCACCTTATCAGCTCATAATTTTCAGGTATTATACCAGTTACCTTTTTAGGTTTCAGTTAGCTTTCAGTTTTCAATACTTTTTTTATCTAGTTTTACCAAATAGAGTCTTAATACTATTGCTGTCGTAAAAAGCAGAAGTGAGACTACTTATCAATTATCAGCAATATAATAATTATTCATGTTTTGGAGGGTCTTAATGATTTCCTAGAATTTCGTACCAAAAAAAATGATTTCCTAGAATAATGTTAGTTTGGAAATAATTCTCACCATATTGTTATAGTAGGTTTGGATAAACCAAAACAAAAGTTAAGGAAATAAAATGGAATATCAAATTTCTTTGAATAATGTCCTACAAGAAAATTATTCCCTACATATTGTTCTCTTTAATTTAAATTTTAACCATATAGTTAATTAGATTTACATTATGATTAATTACGGATTGAGTGTATGTATATCAGTATTTAAGGTCAGATACAACTCCCATTGATATGTGTGAAAGTTATGTTCACACGACGGTTTTCATATATAATGTCATGTGATATAACTTTCACGCATTTTATAAATAGCATATAGCAAGTTAACCATAATATTATGACATAAATATGCAAATTTTTGTTATTATATTTAGGGTTAAATACGAGTTTAGTCAATACGTACCTGGTTACTGTTAAATACGAGTTTAGCCTATATGTAATTAGTTAAGTTACGATATGAGACGAAAACATATTTTCACGCCTTTTATATAAAGTAATTACTCCTTGGAGTTATGGCTTACGAGTAATTCAACTGACGCAATTTGCGTTTAAAATATATTGAATCCAAAAATTTTAACTAATATTTCAACTTAAATATTCGGGATTTGTGAAGAAAAAGGTACCTTATATTGTGATGGATAATTTGGAGGTCAAGCCTATGTATATCACTCTCATCAAATCCCTCGTCACTGATTTTGATTATTTAGTCGAGGATGAGGTCCAATTTGGCCAGACAGTGGTATATTTTTCTCAAATTTTTTGATATATTAGTTACCGTGTGCGACAGACGAACTATTTATTATAAAAATGTCATTTTAGGTTAAAAAGTGACTGGTTTTAAAAACTGATCACTTTTTAACCTATGGTCTCATAGTGTAATTTGCGAATCGCGCTGACTACTATTTTCCTCGGAAACAAAAAGAAGCGACAAGCAGCCTAGCTACTTGAGAGGTCATCTTGCTGTGTTTAGCAATGCTGAATTCTTCTGTAGATTAATGTCATTACTATTATTGTTAATATTTTTCTGTTTTAATAAGGATTCTTGGCTCCATGTTAGACCATTCTTAAGCAAAGGTCGCGCTAATTAGGTCGTGATTCGGTTTTACTCTTAATCCCAATTGATTTATTTTGACCTACTTTTACTCTCTCAAGCAGAAGGTCACGACCTAGGTCATCAACCCAATCATTTGGTCACAAATTAATCATGTATTTTATACTTTTTATTGTTTTTTAATTGTTCAACCAATGACAATTGGACACATACAAGATTAATAAGAAGGTCAATTTTGTTTAACCATTGTCACAAATTGACCTTTTAATGTTTTTGATCACAAATTAACCACCTTTGATCATAAATTAATCATGCTTAATTGTGTCATTACCATGACCTAGCAATTGACCTTGCTTGGTGATGGTGTTATGTTATGCTCTGGACAAATTATCTATTATCAAAGTAAATAGGTATTCGTGTCCGGTTTGTGTTTAGAGAGGTCACCCAAACCCAACCTAATTAAATCCCGTGTTGTGCTCATGGACGCACTTACATATATAAGTCATTTTTTGTCAGCTCTAGTTAGGGATGGTAATAAGCCTCAACTCAAACTCGTTAATGTGTTGTGTGTTCGTATCATGTCATTTTTTCTTAGCTCTAGTTTGGGACTCACGGATGGTAATTTAGGTCTCTTCTTAGACGACAATATCCATTTTAAGATTGAAACAGGGGAAACCACTTGGATACAATGAAACAAGCTTTTTATTATTCCTTATGTAAATGTATAACAATTTGTGTCTCATCTACACTACTTAAACCATTGTAAATATATCCTTCTTAACACAAGAATATGAGTGACGGAGAAGGTTAAACGAAATATCGAATGGAGCCGTAGCAAAACTAGAGAAGGAAATGGGTCGTGCCGTGCCGGCCCGGATTTCGACCCGTTGTGCGGTGCCTAGCCACAATTTTATTCCGACCCAAGCACGGTCAATCGTGCTTTCGGGCCCTGCCGTGCAGTCCCGCTCCCCCCGTGGGCCGCCCCTTGGGCCGGGCAAAGTCAAGTCGGGCTCGTGCCAGACTCATGATGCCCGTTGTGTTTCGGATAGTTTTAATGGTTTTTAATTAATTACCCCTAAAACTGTGTTTGGCCGAACCTGCCTCGTGCCGTTTTGTGCCTACGCACAGTTTTGTTTTTGAAATTTTGACGTCGATGACCCACCTTTTACTCGGTCGTGTCGGACCCGGGCCACTTCATTTTCTTCATCGTGTCGTGCCGGATTCGTGCCGTCCGTCTTGGCCCGATCCAAAATGCCTACTCTAAGGCCCTGTTTCTTTTGGACTTAATTTCAGCTCATTTCAGTTTAGTTCGACTCTATTTAGTTCAGTTCAACTTTATTAAGTTCATTTCAACTCTTCTCTTCACAAATTAAAGTCCCGTTCTTTTGAACTGAAACTGTTTGAACTGAATTTAACAGAGCTGAAGTGAACTTAATGGAGCTGAACTGAAATAGAGTGAGAGTTAATTTGTGAAGAGAATAGTTTGACTGAACTGAACTTAATGAACCTGAACTGAACTTAATAGAGCTGAATTGGACTAAAGAGCAGCTGAAAATAAGCCCAAATGAACAGGCCTAAGTGCCTAACTCTTACTTCAGTTCAGTTTAATTGAGTTCCAATAAATTTAGTTCAATTCAACTCAAATAGTTTCGGACGAAAAAAAAGAAATGAAAAAGAAAAAAAAAAAGAAAAAAGAAAAAAAAGAAAGCAAAACTCAATCAAGAGATGAGTGAACCTCGGCCCTCAGGAAGCAGGAAGCAGTAGACCCGCCTGATCCATTCTTCCACACCTTACCCTTTCCCTCCCATCAATCCTCGACCTTCCAAGCTTCCATGGCTTCCTACTTTTCTTCTCCATCTCTACCACACCTTGACCCAATCTCCCTTCTCCATAACTGTACCAACTCAAAACAACTTACTCAAATCCATGCTAAACTCCTCAAATCTTCCAACTTTTCTTCCACCGAAAACCATATTATTGGCACAAATTTACTTAGATTATATTCATCTTATGGTAATCTAAATTACGCAACTTCCATCTTCAATCAAATGCAATGTCCACCTGTTTTTGCTTGGAATTTGATCATTAGAGCTCATACAATTAATGGGTTTTCCCGCCAATCTGTGATTTTGTATAATCTTATGATTTGCAATGGTGTTACACCTGATAAGTTCACGTTTCCGTTTGTTTTTAAGGCGTGTGCCGGGTTTTCGGGTGTCGAAAAAGGGATGGAGGTTCATGGGTTTGCGATTAAAACTGGGTTTTATAGTAGGGATTCGTTTGTTAAGAATACGGTTATGGATATGTATTTGAAATGTGGGGAATTGGGATTTGCACGTAAGGTGTTTGATGAAATGTTTGTGAGAAGTGTTGTGTCGTGGACGACGATGGTTTCTGGGTTTGTTGCGGTTGGGGAGGTGGATTGTGCTAGGGGGTTGTTTGATCGAATGCCGGAGAGAAATGTGGTTTCTTGGAGTGTGATGATTAATGGGTATGTTACAAAAGGGAGGCCGCAGGAGGCGTTGGACTTGTTTACGAAGATGCAGGAGGAAGGAGTGATGCCGAATGAGTTTACCCTGGTTAGCTTGCTTAGAGCTTGTACAGAGTTAGGGAGTCTAAGTTTGGGTTCTTGGGTGCATGATTTTGCGTTAAAGAATGGGTTTGAGTTGCGTGGTTATCTAGGGACGGCACTTGTTGATATGTATAGTAAGTGTGGCAGCTTAGAAGAGGCGCAAAAAGTGTTTAATTTGATGGAAGAGAGGATTTTAGCTACTTGGAATTCGATGATTTTTAGCTTGTCTGTGCATGGCCGTGGGAAAGAGGCATTGTCACTTTTTGAGCAGATGATTAAACAAAATGTAATGCCTGATGCAATCACATTTGTTGGGGTGTTAGGTGCTTGTGTTCGTACGAATCAGGTATATGATGGTTTGAGATACTTCAGTTACATGACTGACAAATGCGGTATTCTGCCTACTGTGGAACATTATGTTTGCATGTTTCACCTGTGGAGTCGGGCGAAGGTGATGGCAGATCTTAAGTATTACCAAGGAAATTGGACAGGAGGCAAGACTAAGGTGGTAGTGACAAATCTTCTTACAAAATAAGGTTGATGAAGCACCGATATAAGCGTGAGCATATTGAGCTGAAAGCATAATAAGGTTATGACCATGACTAGAGCCACTGAGGTGCAGCTTATAAGCAAGGGTACTAGAAGCGACAAATTTAAAGCTCCGTGAGTGAATCGGTGATAAAACGGCAGTGTACCTTTGGTAGCTGCAAGAAACACTTTTAGGGGATACTGTTTATGGCACACCTTAGTGGTTGTGACCCAATGAGCGCTTACTGTCATGGAACTCCGTGTAAAAAAAACGCCAGGTATACTCTTTCATTTTCTAATACACAAATTGAATCATGAATCCTGTAGCTCAAGCTCCTGTATTATGTTTTTTTTTACTGATAGAAACATATTAAGGGTCATAAAATTATAAATGCAGTCGGATGATGATCAACTTTATTGTTTTTCTAGTTTGTGTAGGAGCATCCGAACATGTACATTTGTAAAGCATCACTGCCAATTTGAGCATGATTATTCTGAATATATGAATAATACTATGTGAAAATCATAATGAGAATATCCCACCTTAATTCTTATGTTCCATGAATTGTCTAATTAGCCATGTTATTTTGACACTTAGGGTTACCAGCATTTCGACACAGCTTCTACCCAGAGTCACATGACACAAATCTGTCATTTTTGGTCAAAGACAGTATTCATGTTCACAAAATTTGTCATGTCCGACAAGCACTTGCATATGAGTCGATGAGAAACATTGGTAATAAAGCTCTTATCGAAAGTTACTTATATGAGAACTGTGGCAAACTTCCCATCGTTCCCGTCTTAATAGAATTTTGGTCCCATGCACTGATTAAACTCTTCTGTAATCCACACATTGAGGATTGACAGCAAATAATGTGTCCTGAAAACCCTGCATTGAAACATGTATGATGCAAGTTTCCAATTCAGACAAAAGGAATGGATATAGAACGACCATCTTTACGCTCATTAGTCAATTGCATTAAGCAGTCGTAACTTCTCGTCTTTGCTTAGTCGTGTCGTGTCTTTTCTTTAACCATATCAATTGTAGACACCAGATGTTTCTTTCAAGAGCCTTTTGGAACACTAGGACCTTTATATTTGACTATTGCTTTATATATTGGTCATGCGAGTATTCTTTAATCAGTAGTCTTAGCTTTATCTGCTATGGGCCCCCTCAATCACCGGACCCATTAACCTATTAAGGTAGTTGGTCGAGATTGAGAATAATTACGATTTTATACTTGAGACACAGGGACGGAGCTAAGCACAAGCCGAGCATGACATTACCTGGGTGAGCTTTTTAAGAAAAAATATACACAATAACTTTTTTTTCCGAAAAATGAACTTTGATTAGCATTATAGGTAAGATTGATGTTTCAGCCAAGATAGAATTTGAACCTAACTTCGTCACTGTTGTGACATAACCAAATACACCCATAAAATTTAGACTTGTTCTTGACTTTGAAAAGACATTATACTAACCTTATCCCAGAAGACCTTTAGGATATCATGAAAGGAGAAAAGTTTGTATATGATTATTCCGATCGTTTAGCTTTTGATCTCATCCTCCATTATTACCCCATCTTTATCAGAATTTGCCTTCACAAAACCCTGCTGTAGAGTCTTTGTAACTAAGATTCTGATAGTGGTGTGAACAGGGTATATACCAAACTGTCGGAATAAGCATGACGAAAATTTTCAGGTACAGAATTTACTCGTGGGGATGCGTTTTCTGTATTAGATGTTATGAATTTGAGATATCGAGTTTTTCAAGTGCGCCAAAGAGATGTTTTGAGTAAGAGAGCTTAATGTCGTTAAATAGGAGTACTAGTGTCGTCCCTTTTTGGCGCTTCGAGTCTTTGAAGTGAAGTGTTGGATTGTTAGGATCAGGTACAGGGGGTTCTTGGCCATACCCTTGACTCCTTGAGTGTCATATTAGTGACAGAGTTTGAACTTTGAACTGATGCATCGAAATAATATATACTCCTTTCGTCCAAATCATTTGTTTACTTTTAAGTTTTAATTAAAATACTACTATAAAAGGTTAAATGTTTGGGACAAAGGAAGTAGTTTTAAATGCGGGTTTGTAGCTTATTCACTATGTTTCTCTAATGCCTCGTCCTCTGGTTGCTCATAACTACGCGTCAATAGAAATTCTTGCTGACTGGTTTGGAATTTAATCATCCTCCTCCTCTGTTCGGCTGTTCCCCAGAGAAAGAAAAGTTCTCCACTTCAACGCGCCAGGGACACAATTGGAGGAGTGCCCTTCTCCTCCAACCCTTTTCCTCCCAAACCAGCCTCTGCTCGATCACCCTACCCAGATGGGATCCATAGTTCCATACTCAATTGCTTTTCTATTTTTCACGATTTCAAGCACTAGTTAATAATAAATCTTTGTATTTCACATTTAGAATCGCGCAACTGTTTTGAACTTGTAAGGGAAGTTTAGATTTGAAGACGTTTCTTGTACTGATATCCTTATATTGGGACATGTACCGGTCTCAAAAATTGTTTTATTAACGGTACACACTTGGATATGTACCCGTTCTAACACGCTTATTTTAATATTCTTATGCTTAGTCGATGAAATTGTGTTGAATTGATGAAGCACCATCCCACTCATATGTCACTCAACTTCAACATGCTTGGTGACTTGGTGTGTTCATGGAAGACGGAATTTAAGCGATATGCAAAAATGTACGACTATCACCATATCGCGTATCAAAATATTCGTATACTTAGTAGACGTTGAGGTGGTGGTAATGTGACCAGAGAAAAAAGAGAAAAACTTTGCTTAAAATGAACTTCCGCAACAAAAGAAAAAAAAATCGACCCGACTCCGAATGTGATTAGTGCATACCAATAGGGCTGTGGTAATTATACATTTATCCTCCCTAAATTTTATTGAATTAGTTCTATTAACCCACTTTTATCCTACAAATTCAGCAAGCATGAACATCAACCAAGTTATACACGCGATTTCGCGAAGGGGACGGTAGGGAAAAAATTTACGGAAAACGACCCTGAACTTTTGGGTACACTGAAAATGGATGATCAAAATTGTATCAATTACAATCTCATAACAATGAATGACAAATCTTTTTTTTTTTTTTTTTTTCTTTTCAAAAGTAAAATATTAAATACAATGAAGTCTAAATTCAATAGAAAAATTCCAACCTTGTTCTAAAACTCGTCGTTTCAACAGCCATAAGTTACCTGTTGGTGTTAGCCAATGTAGACGTGAAGATTGATGGCGAGCAAAAAGATGCAAATTAGAGCGAAAAAGATGAGAGTATGAACGAGAATGGCGGGTCCACTGGTATGGAACCCGCCAAACTCGACCACCCTATTCCGACCAGGGATAGTCACAAGCAACCCTGGTGTAAGAATTATGAACAACACCACTGCCACAAACACCGGCCCCCAATCTGCCATTACTCAACCTCTCACTCGTTTTATAGCTTGTTATGTAATGTATGAGAATTCGATCACTTATTGGTTGAAGTTTTCGAAATGAAGGTATGTATAATACAAAAATAAGAGTCGAAAGTGAAGAAAGTGAGGAAAAGAAAGGATTGTTAGTGAAGGAAAGTGGTATGCTGATTAATGTAAAGTAATGGAATCAAGTTAAGCAAGGTATTGCGATCCATCACGTTTGGTATAGCGATGTTGCACAACCAAACAAAATATAACGTCTCTTTTTTATAACTTTTTTTCTATTTTAATTTGTCATTATACATTTATGCGCGTTCGTATTAAATTGGTATCGTAAATTTGGGTAAGATCGTTTTACAATAATTTATAGAATATCCGTCTTTCTAAAATATGAGGTAAATGTGGATTACGGTCTGTTTATTTTTTTTTGCAGCGGTAAAAGAAAAGTTTACAGTCCATCTCCTTAGTAACGGATATAGAAAATAATTAAATGTCTAAATGGTATGGATTATCATTTGTTTGAGCATTAATGACCACTGATCAGTCATATTTGATTTTGATCAATTATCAGCTAAAAACAATAATAAAAAAATAAAAAATAAATTCTCCAGCAAATAAATTTCCAAAATAGTCCTCGTTCAGAGGATTAATAAGAAAGTAGTAAAAACGTCGACAGCAGGGTTCGAACCTGCGCGGGCGAAGCCCAACAGATTTCAAGTCTGTCTCCTTAACCACTCGGACATATCGACTTTCTTGTCAGCTATCGCCTTGTTTTGTAATATATCCGTAACAAGTAAAAGGGACTTTTCCAACGATTATACAGTTCAGATGCCATAAATTTTCGTGACTTCAAATTATTTTCTCTTCATAATATGGTGTGATATAGTTTTCCAGAGATTATACAGTCGAGCGTAATTGTTCCCGTAATCATTATAGAGACTATCAGAAATATTGGAACTTATTATATCTCTTGTGTTTTTTTTTGTGTAAACGGAACTACAAGTGGGAATTTGATGTTGACGAGGTTCGAACCTAAGTCATAAGTACCACCTTCAATAACTTAATATATTTCTCTGTAAAAGGTTATTCACAATTTTTCGCTCTGAGAACACATAACATAGCTTCAGGTTCGAAAAATGGCAAAAGTTGACAAAAACAGTTTTGCTGACATCTCTGGTTTTGGAAGTCTTCTATCTGATAGTGGTTGGCAATTGGCATTATTGGATTGATAAATAGGCTGCTTGTAAGTTGTATCATCAGTCATCACTAATAACATCAGCATACCCTGTGATCACCTGCCCTGCTACTTCACAAAATATGACAGGTTTTCAGTCCATTTTGTTTTACGTCATACCGACCTGACGACCTTCATGTGTAAATAAACGACTGCTAATCTCTGACTCGATTGGGTACTTGGCTATGGCGATAAATGATTTTCATACCCGTCTTTGTTATATACGTTCCTCTATCACTGAGGATTAGGCTTAAAGCGTACGAGTCACACATACATTAATCATTTGAAAGATCAAATAAAACAAACTGTAAACTATACACACAGGAAATGTATTCTGAACTGTAACAAATCTATTCATGTAAGATAAACACACTTTTGTCCGATAAAGAAACCTTAATGTATGATACAATATCCATGGATGGTAGTAGGTCTTATTGTTCTGCAATCTGCAACATTAATTCAATCTATTTTTCATGAAACTTGTTCGATTTCTTTCACCCATTGTACTTAGTACAGTCCCTTCGAACTTCTCCGTTGCTGGTCTTAACACCAACTCTCCCAAGCTTTACCATTGACTTAATAAATCCTGAACTGAACCTGCTCATGTTGCTTGCAAATGCCTCAACTGTGCGAAGAGATTTCGGATTAGACAACAGAGCGTCATCCGAAGTAAAGAGTCCTTTCCTATCAAGTAAAATTTTGTAGTACGAATTGTCAAATATTCTAGGAGTATCTGGGTCAATCCCAACAACAATATTCGGGTCGACATTTGGTGGACACTCTTGCAACAGTTGCCGTGCATAAGCAGGGTCAAGAGATGGGTCCATTGGCGTGGCTGGCGAGAAATTGTACAAGCGATTTGCAAAGCGGTTACAGTGCGAAAATCCAATGGTATGTGCTCCGGATAATGTTATTAAATCAGTGTCACTTAGCTTGTGACTCGCAAACATGGCCTTGAGCTTTTGGTAGTCGAATTGTGGGCCCGGCAAGTTGTTTTCGACATTGGATGCCTTGGAGACCAACCCATCAAGCCGTCCGAGTTCTACTTTGTAAGAAGGTCCTCCTGTCTGGGAGAATTTAGTTGGATATATGTGAATATCTTACAGGTTTTTAATAGAAACTGTAAATTCGAGTATCCAACTTATTTTACAGCGTTATAAGCAAGACCTACACGAGTTGGACGGGTTAGATTTAGGCCGTGTCAATATGGGTTCTGGTTTGAGAAACATAGATATATAGGATTTTAGGGTCATTTGTCAGTATTTACGAGTTCATAGGTATAGAAAAGCGACTTTATTGGAGAGTCGAGTTAGATTTTGACAGGTCAACTGAGAGCACTTAGGACATTGGTAATATTACAGTTCTTATGAATAGTTTAGATAATCTTACCAAAGAAACCACATCTCTAGTAGCAAGAGCAAGGATATCAGCACAAGACACAATGCCAGGACAAACAGCTTCTACGGCTTCCTTAGCCTTGATCACTGTGTCGAATCCATCTCCAGCCAATGACAGATTATCTGGCGCATCTCTTTCTGCGTCTCTATTCGGAGAGACAATCATAATCGACGCATCACAACCCTTTTCAACAATACGGATAAAATCATTAATAACAAGCTTTCAGAAGCAAACAAAAAACAACAAATCATTATACCAGTCAAATTACCTCAACAAAGCAATCATGAAAGAAGAGTCGAAGAGTGGCTTGAGCTGTTATGAATGTCTGTTGGAATTTTTTCGACACAGCATCGGTGACAATGCTCTCAACATTTGGGCAACTGTTCTTATAAAAATTCTTCTTCAGTTTCCCAGCTTTTACATTCTCTGTCAAAAATAGCATTAGCAGTATACAATAAATTATCCATTTCTTCATATTAATTTCCATTATCTTTCCCTTAATTACACATCAAAGAAGGATTAATCACACACTTATATTAGTGGAGAATGCACTAGAAATGCTAAATAATTAAACTATGCGGTCCATTAAACATGATCATGGACTCATGAAGTTGCACTAATAGTATAATTGAATGACGTTTATGTTTCAGATAATATAAAACATCATGTGCTTGTTCTTAATTGGGTATGACGCAAGTAATTAGATCACGCTACTCGGAAATCAGCCTATAGATGATTAAATAACTAATTGCATTTTTTTTATCCCCAGAAGGATAATTGTCCTATACAATTATTATGGTTGTGCGTCAGAGCGAAACAATGTCCAAATTGTATTTTATTTCCGAAAGTGCTAGAACCAAATATCTATTTATTATTTGAAATCGCTCTATTTGTTTTTGAACAAATATTAACGGTGGCAATAAAACCCACGATAAATTTAAAAGAATGATGAGAGTCGATCAAATGGGTATTTCAAAAACAGAGGGAGTGCTTAACAGTTAACACGATGAATAGAATTTAGTGATCTTACAAAGTCAGAAGTCACGACTCACAAGGGGTGCAATACGAAAGCTGGTACAGAACTTAAGGCAGATATAATAAGTGTCACCCTCTAGTATCATGATCTAAAATGAGTCGCTCAGGTGAGCTGATATATTCAATGTCGAGCTGAACTTAGACCTTGCAGGGGAGGCAGGGGGGTCTTACAAGTCGATTCATTTTGGGTATATTATGCACTTGACCGAAGCAACTTCTCTCTATTCTGTAGTGCCCGGTCTTTGGAAAACTCAAGGATGGCGCAAGGCAGCATGGTAAAGTAGCAGCTCCTTGATCCTTGCTTGATGGTGTGATATAGGCCAAAGCTTGATGATCCCGGTAGCTTTATTGTTTGTAAATCATGCTGGTTCTACCAAGGCAAATGTCATGTTTCTTGAGTGTTTTTGCTTTTACTGCATAGCACATCATGTATTATCAGATTAGCACAAGTAATCACCACATCTCTTCTATTACCAACAGACAAACAAAAAGGAAAGAGTCCAAAGAGATAAGGGTATATCATAGGGGATGGAACTGAAGAATGATGGCAGAAGTAACTACGCGAGATTGCAATAGATCCCAAGAATGAATCCTTTGCCAAGGTCATTTATTATCTTTGACATTTGGCTGTAATCATTAACATTGTGTTCTGGAAGATATGAAAACATGCCTTTTTCCTTGCTGGACAGACCGCGGAACAAACGCCAATCCACGATTGTGGCGGCGGCCAAAGCTGATTGATGAAGGAATAGAGTCTGATGTACTTAATTTGGAGATACCAGAAACTAAGCCTTCCATAGTATCATTCTCAACCTGCATTGCACTCGAAGCTTCCTCCTTGTGAAAAGCATGCTTACGATGATGTTTCTGTCTCTCTTTCTTGGACTGATGCACTTTCTTGGAGAACTCAAACGAAACAGGAAATTTATGCTTGTCCACAAGATGCCTATGTCTTGCTTTGTAACTCTTGAATTTTAACCCACAAGTTTCGACCAAACATTCATACTGAAACAAATAACCAATGAACCAATCAGTAATCAGGAATTGGGTTTACAGTAAAAAGCAGGACCTTTAATTTTCATTCTGGTTATCAATAGGATACCGCAGTCAAAATCAAAATCAAAAAAATTTAGTCCTTTGACAAACTCTTACAAAGGCACAAAGSTTAAACAGATCCACATTAACACACCATCCAGAAAAATGAAGTGACGGGCAACCAAGGGTAGCACAATAGAAAGTCTGCTTAGACTCTAATCTGTTATTCAACAATGTTACCCTCTTAACAAACTTCCCCTCGCCAAAGTTGCTTAGTGTAATAGCACTGAAATGACTCACATTACATAAACATCAAAGTCATTTATACCGACATGATAGGGCGATTKTGTTCAATTAAATACTGGCATACTGCTTTGTGCCAACATCAACTTAGACATTATGACATACCATAGGAAATCCCCTTGCAACTTTTGCCTGGAAGAATGAATCGTGCATTTCAGATACATGGATGCTTAGCAAGCGCTGTGTTGGATAGACTCGTGAGCACACTGAGCATGATGCAGTATGTCGTGCATTATAGTGATCTTCAAAGCTCTCCAGAGAGTTCAATTGTGCATCACAGCCGACAATGGGACATACAATACTCCTGCAAACRATTAATGAAATGAAATGGGAAATTAGGCATATTTCAGATAATGCAGATGTTGATAATCCTCACAAATTTAAGCCGATTTTTTCAAGCAAAATATAGCAGAACAGATCTACAGGGTAAAATTAACTAAACTAATGAACACAGCACAGGTAAATGTTTACTCAAAAGCATCATGTTTTACTATAACAAGCTTGTTAAACGATAGCTAATCCGATAACAGTGAGTTAAAGTATTCAAATTGTATACCTCAAGTAGAAAGTGAAATCAAACTAGTAAAATTATCATTAGTTGAGCTTAAAATTTATCACATTTACTTCACTATATATGATCGATGAAGAACCTATAGAGCACGCGTATTTCTACTTGCTTGAGTACTTATCAGATTTATCAGTACGTAGTTTTTACATGCCCAAATTACTGGTAGATTTCCTCCAAGATCATGTACATTTTCATTCTCATTATTGAGTTAATTCTTTTTGTCCTGTTCACCAGTACATTATTCATTTATTCCTTGGACAATAGCAATTTTTTGGGCAGATTGGCCAAGTTTCYAGGTTTTCTCTTGTTCTATTGACAAGAGTTTATACTCCAGGTTGATTTTAGTCTAGCRNAGATGGAGTACTATTTTATTTGAACAACTTTCATTGTTTTTGCAAATTCTATGATGGCAYCAGAGCAGGCAAAYCTACAAAATAGAATTTGCATRGTAAAAATACTTAAACTAGTGAATAGTGACCAYAGTACATGCAAACTTTAAACTGAAATTAATATTTTGTTGAAAACAAAGAGGTAAGAKATGTCATCTGTAGCACAAAAACTCAAATCTCAAGTTACAGATTCCTAAAGCTACAAAAGTTGATCAAGAATTTAGCTTTTATCCTGCAAGTTTAGGGTATATAAAATCAAATAGCTAAGTGAAGGAGGTAAAACATCGAGCTAGAATCATTTTATTAGGCTTCATTATTATCATAAAACGGCATACATATGTAAACTTCTGGCATCTAAATTCTAAACTAAGCAGCGCAGAATTGAACAAATGTTCAAAGATTGTGAAGAAAGGATCATAAAGGAAAGAAGAATCAGAGAGGAAGATAATTGTAAGGGGGTACCTTTCACGATCTTCCACAAGCAGTTGTTGCATTTCATCTTCACTCACGTCCAATGCAACCTGGATACAGAAAATCAGTCAGAAACAAGAATGAAACCATGTCAAATGAGTTATACAGGATCAAGATTATCATAATCCATAAACCTTTAACCTTAATACTAAGAAAGATTAGACCATTGACAATGAACAATGAACAATGAACAAAGAACAATATTGAGTCCAAATTATACTTACTCCAAGAGAATCCTAAAAATCACATACAGTGCTAAGAATTATGAGGAGGAAATTTTGATAGAGACTAGTGTAAACATAAAGCTGATGAGGCCAATGGATCACTGTTACAGACTCTCAGATGTTACATACACGCCTATCGAAAGGGTCTTATTCAGTTCATAAATGTTAATGTCCTGCTTTATSAATATAAAGGTGCTTCTGAAACCGGTGAAGAAAGACCTCAAGCAGTTCCTAAAACATGAAGAAAGTAATTTCARGGTCCTTTGCAAAATTAGGCTGGTTAAACAAGATTGCTCATGGAGTAAAAATTTGTCAGTTATCATACTCAGCCTAGCGTTGGGTGACAATCAAACTGCTATCGACATTGGTAAAAATCATGCTTTCATAAGAAGATAAAGCATATTTGTCAATCTGTCTGAGAATAACTTTCTTCTGAGGTTATTTCACTCTCATATGTTCCTATTGTGTTCCGGATGTTTTTACCAAGCCCTTGAGTAGAATTAAAGACGATTAATCATAATTATATTCTACTCATGTTAGGCATGAGTTCCTCTTCCTCCACCTTGAGGAAACTACTAAGAACATATCAATTCAGAGGAGCAGTGAAACTCAGTGAGCTAACATCAGAACAAAATACGTTATGAAACACATTAATAGCAAACTTAATTAGAAAAAAATCGTGTGGTGGCCTGAGATTTGAGCTAATTCCACTACGATTACTACCTTACTTGAGGTTTCACAAATCTACTTTTGTCGCCCCAACTTTGTATTATTTCCAGGTGACCATAATATTCAACCCGACACTGATTTTCCATTTCATTAGGGTTTAAAACTTAACTAATCTTGACTGTGTTATACCTTACGTCCACAAAAGCAAAACTTATCAAACTTCAAGTCACCAAAGTCTGAAAATTCTCACCTCTCAGGTCACTGAAGTACAGTCGATCAAACCCTAGTGCAACATTATAGAGAAGTTAGGCTAACCTCGAGGCACCAAATCGGAAACTTTCCTAGCTAGAATGTCACTATTAATGTCGTATAATAGCAACTTGTACAACACCTTTCCTTCATCCATCCAAAATGCCCTAAAAATATCTACAACTCCAGCAAAATTCTCTCAATTCCTCTCAGCATTGTAACACCCTTTCCTACATCAATAATGAATCTCAATTGCGTTCTTCATAGACAACTCCAATTGCACAACAATTCAGCAATTTTGGCAAAACTATGCTAATAACAGCGTATAACTCTACAGCGATCAATGAAGATTACACGAAACCCTAACTCCTAAGCGTAATCAAATCAACTATGCTAATAACAGCAAAACAATGATAATCATGAATTTCAATGAACCCTAACGCATCGCGATCGAATTAAAGTGATATACTCCACAGCGATCGACAACATAAACATCAAACAAAGAAAAACAGTGAATTAATGCAACAATTTGAGAAAAATTAGGTAATTAAATGAAGAAATTAAGACCTGTTTAGAAAGAAGTTGACGTTCAATGTCGCCGGAGGTGAAGAAGGGAGAATCGGGAGAGAACTTGCGACGGAAGGAATTCCAGTAAGGGAACTCCGTTTCTGGAAACTTCGATTTGCCGGCTTCTTCAACGATTTCCATGGCGATACGATTGAATGTCTGAATTGATCTCACTTGTGGAATGTCAGGTAGAGGGAGATACAACGGTGCTTGTTGATTCAAACTTGAATTTTTGCGTCTTTTGAAAGACTATTAAAATTGCTATTTGGGCTTAAAATGTAGGAAAATGAGCCACCCAATTTTGACGCCCTCTCACATGAAAATGTATCAATATTTTATTTTGGGTTAAATGACATGAAAGATTAGTATAATATTTCCTCCGTTTTATTTTATTCTTTACGTTTGCTCTATAGACATATACCAATGCAAGTTTTCTTTTGTTCATATCTTTAGTTACATGTTACTAAAAATTATAAAAGTTTGATATTCATAATCCAATCGGTGAGACGATTGAAACAAAACCTCACATAACTATTTTTATGTTATATATTAGAAGTTGTATTGAAAATTCTCCTTGCTAATGAACAGTGCCGAAAAAAGTTAAATGAGATAATGGGATGTGAACCCGTTACTCGCGTTGATAATGGGATCGTTGTTTGTGAACTTTTATAAAAGAAAAAACTTTTATCAGCAGCTCTTCTATAATACCGTTCTATAACATTCTAGCCCAATTAGAGAATAGCCCACAATTAATGTTCAGTTTTATTTGAATTTTGATTTAATTTTGATAACTCAGTATCTTAGAATGAATACTACTATATTTAAATGTGTAAGTTATCATAATATAATATAAGGTTGCTAAAATAACTATGTAAGTCGGGCTTTGTGTTATTAGGCTAGTTTTATTAATAAAATGGTTCTATAAAACAATTTGTGAACTTCTATTATCTACTCCAACAAATAATTGTCATGACCACCATCAATCCATTATATTCCTCCTATTAACACATAATTTCTATATGATTATGATCAGTCATTTACTTAAAACCCTATTTGTACATTTAATGATAAGCCTCTAATTAACTAAACGTCAAAAAGACCCGAAATAGCTATCCAAACAACTACTTCAATACTCGTATATGATCTAATGTATGGATCTTATATAATATCGTCTTACATAAAAATTTCCAAAAATAAACCTTTTTTTTTCTTTTACAGCAGTAAAGAATTAATGTTTAAATACTAATAATCCGAGTCACACATACATGATACATTGATACATGATACATAACCCAAATTGCTGGTGAGTCACATTTGAAGGAACCTTCCCTTAACATAAAATGTGAACAAGTTCCTTACTAAAATTATCAGTAGTCCAAAATTAATTTACGCTTAAGACCAACAAAGTTAACCTCAAGAGTGAACACGTGCATGGGAAGGTAGACAAATAAGGGGTGGCACGCTAAGCATGCATAGCAACTATTTTAGCTGGCATTTGGTACTTGGTCATTTTCAAATCTATGTATATTACTGGAATTCATCTCTTACTCAATTTCACAAGTAACATTCTAAATACTAGTAATAACCATTAAATTTACCATTTCACCATCCATCATAACTCGACGAATAAATCGTGTATTATCATTTACTCCAACAATCGCCACCGACTGCAATACACGGAAAAAGAGAACAACGGAAGATGGAACCAATTTAATTCCTTAAGGTTGGAGATGATTGTTAAATTGACTAAATTCAGTAATTTCTGGTTGATGAAATGAATTATTCTACCAACGCAAAAATAAATATGACGTGCCACATAATTATTGAATGTTCAACATCACATGAAAAAGACAATTACCAATCACTCATACTATATAATAACCTAGATTTATACTAGGTTGGTTGTTTAGGCCACACTGCATATATACTAGCCTATATAGTAAGAGTTTATGCCATGCAAGTTTCGTCTTATTATTATTACTTACCATATCATAATAATTGATCATAATAATAAACGTAATTATTTGAAGATGGTTGCATTTTTGAAAAATGTATGCAAATTTATGATAATGGTGATGATTATTGAGATGGGTGAAGCTCAATTGTCTGAGAATTTTTACAGATTTAGTTGTCCGTTTGTCGAGCCTATTGTGAGACAGGCCGTTTCTACCAAGTTCAGTCAGACTTCTGTTACCGCTCAGGCAACTATTCGTCTCTTTTTCCATGATTGTTTCGTCGAGGTAATAACACGTTTACAAATTCTCGTGTAAGGTATAGATGTGTTTTTGTAATGGATGGTTTTACAACAGGTTCATGTTTTTTTAATGTGAATAGTTGCTCAGGCAACTATTCGTCTCTTCTAATTTTTTTGTGCGAGCCTCCATTAATAAGTTTGTGATGAATTCAGGGATGAGTGATCACAACCGTGTGACAAAAGAAAATGTAATATTACAAGTTAAAAATGTACTATGTAATATTATAAGACGGATACTCCCGTGTTAAACAAGAATTCGTGTTAAATAAGAATTTGTGTTTTAACATTAGAAGCCAAGTGAAAAAAGAACTAGTATAGTAATACGTATATGTTTAGTCCATTAAGTTTGTGATGAATTCAGGGATGTGATGCGTCTATTATGATATTCTCCGCAAATGGGGATGCGGAGAAGGACGCGACGATCAATCTATCGCTAGCCGGAGACGGGTTCGACACAGTGAATAAGGCAAAGCAAGCTGTAGAAGCTGTTTGCCCTGGTGTTGTGTCATGTGCTGATATTTTGGCCCTTGCTACAAGGGACTCTGTTTTTCTGGTAAGATATGGACTACTTCCTTAGACTCCTTTGGGTTTAATTAATTTCTTTCCAAGGGAAATTCCCTTAATTTTTGGATTCATTTACCAAATTAGAGGAAAATTACTGTTTTGGAATGAGTGATTAAATGCTTAAATGATGGTTTTTGCTTATTGGAAATGTTAAGTTTCGTGCTTAACTGGTTTATCATCATTTTTAAGCAAAACTTCAATGTATTACTCATCAATATTCCTGTAATTAGTGGTGGAGCGAGGGGAGGCTAATTAGGGCTCTCACTCCCGCTGGAAAATGAAAATTTCGAAATTTTTAGTTAAATTTTCGACAAATTTTCAACTTTCCCTCGAGACATTATTCCTCCCCACCCCTCCCCAATGCCAGATCCTAGCCCCGGAACGGCCTATAATCATGTGCTCATGTCCGACACTTCGAGTTATGTTCGTAATATATGGCTATTGATTTTAGAGTTGATCTCAAAATCAGTCGTCACAGCCTAATCTCAACCATCGGCTCACACGGCCTTTAAAATATGATTATCGTAACCTTAAAAATTTCACGAAGTAATTGTGATATTTGTGGCGTAGCCTAGATTTAATACAGTGATCTGACGTATGAGGAACATAAGTTTATAAATACCAAGGTTTATCAAAGTTGGCGGGTGTGAGTGGTAAGGGCTCTTATCTCTTAAACAAGTGGCCAGGGGTTCGATTCCCGACTCTTGCAAATGAAAAGGCCAAACTTGGGAGGGGTCAACTAAACCTGGCAAATCGGGTCAACGGGTCGGGTTCGGGTCGGGCCAGTTCGGGTCGGATCAGCTCGGGTCTTTCATTGATTTCGGGTTAGTTCGGGTCATTTCGGGTTTGTTCGTCGGGTCAGTTTCGGGTATCCGAGTCGGGTTATTTTGGGTCGGGTCATTTTCGGGTCAATGAATAAGAGAGAAAAAACTATTTCAAATCTTTTCGGTTCAATTAGAGTTATGTTTTGTCGGGTCATTTTCGGGTTGGGTGGTTTTAGAACCGGGTCATTTTCGGGTCGGGTCAGTTACGGGTCAAGAGCTCGGATCATGTTCGTGTCAGGTCGGGTCTGTTCAGGTTTTCGGGTCACATTCGGGTGATGTAGTTCGGGTCATTTCGGGTCTCGGGTCGGGTTGCTTTTGCCAGGTCTAGGGTCAACCCATTAAATTGCCTTCAGTACCCCGAAGGAGATTGTCCCAGCTGTCGGTAGGGATACTCCTGGTCAACACCAAAAAAAAAAAAAAAATAAATAAATAAATACCAAGGTTTCAATTGTGATAATTTTTTGTTATTATGCATTCGGCAATGGTTTATGTATAGGCAGGAGGGCCTTCATTCAATGTGGAACTAGGACGACGAGATGGGCTCAGCTCCAAGGTGACAGACGTGACGGGGAAGTTACCTGAACCCGAGTTCAACTTTGCTCAACTTGTATCAATGTTTGCCAAGCACAATCTAACACAAACAGACATGATTGCTCTCTCTGGGGCTCATACCATAGGAGCTTCACACTGCTCAAAATTCGCGAGTCGGGTCTCTAACTTCTCGTCTTCAAACCAGGTTGACCCGTCCATGGACCCTTCATATGCTCAAAACTTGCAACAACAATGCTCAAAGAATAAAGACCCCAACTTTGTAGTCTTTATGGACACTCAAACGCCTACGACATTTGATAATTTGTATTACCAGGACTTGGTTGCAGGAAGAGGACTGTTTACCTCTGATCAAGTGCTTTATACTGACCCGACTTCTCGACCAACAGTCGTCAATTTTGCTAACAGTGAAAGGGACTTCGACTCAGCTTTTGTTAGCGCAATTCGACAGCTTGGTAGAGTTGGGGTTAAAACCGGGAATCAGGGTGAGATAAGGAGGAATTGTGCAGCGTTTAATTCGTGAAAGTGTTGTTAAAATTATGTCAAGGTAGTCAGTCATGTAGCTGAATTTTTGTTACTGTCTCTTTAATAAGATGTGATTTACTGATAAACGATACAGGGTAATTATTCTTACAATTATATTATACAAGAACGATCATAAATTTCATCTATATGTTAAAAAAATTGAAAAAACAGAGTTGAAAGTTTATCAGCAATACAATGCTGAGTTGCTGAAATACATTCTCCAAGTAAGTATTCATGCTATGAGAATATCTGTCATATCAAAGTCGTGTACGAGACAAGAGCATTCCGGAATAACTGTCAGTTAATCGCTTGTTCTCGACTACAGCTAATATAACACCAAACCATATTTCAGACAAAACCAAACCTACTAGACGTGCTGTAATCGCTTGTTCTCGACTAGAGCTAATGTAACACCAATTCACATCGTAGATGTTAAATTATTGTCATGTAAGCCATGAAAATGTGCTTTGAAATCTAGAGCATACCGAAGTAATTGTCAGTTATGCAGACTAATATTACAGTGTCAGTAAATCCGCAAGTTGTGATTGCAGTTCCACTTCAGTGGCCTGTTCCTCAATATAGAATAGAGTTGCATCACGTTTGCACGACATGCTCATAGCCGAGTGTAAAAGATGATCATGAGTAGGCTCGTCCGTCTTGAAGTTACCAAGCATATCAAGCCATCCAAGCCTTTCTTCAGTCGTTCCATCACTCCCACGAGTCCCTGTTCTTTCCTGCTCAAACAAGCTGCCCTGAAAATGGCAAACAAAAATCAAACTCCATACAAGTTTTAAGAGTAAAAAAGCGCAACATCAATTCGAAGTATACCAGAAAGACGGAAATTATCAGATAAAAATTATTGAGTACTTTATTCAAGATGTCCATGGACTCTCGAAGTTTAGTCATGAACTCGATTTCTTCCTCTAGGAATCCAATCACCATTTTCTTCAAATTGAGAATAAGCGTCAGATCTTCTGGGACAAACCGTTGCCTAAAGTCATCATAAGGGTCTCCAGTATCAGCAATATTCCTACAATATCAATCAAATAAGGCAAGATTATGCAATCAGCATAATTAGCAAGACAATCAACCTACTCCTCAAATCAAGCAATATCAATCAATCTATGATTCTTTCAATATTGTAATTA
>VHZZ01001662.1:87953-99873 GCA_009801015.1 Silene noctiflora | reverse complement strand
ATTAGGACAGAGGGAGCTAACTTGGCACCTTGAAAAATGCGCCAATTTCTTTCCTTCCAAAGCAGATACAAAGAGCAAAGAAAGGCATAATGTCTTTGTTTCTTAACCCAACTCTTACCTCTGTTTTGACTCTTGAACCAGGCTAAAATCAGACGTAATGTAGTCTGAGAGGTAGCTCCTATCCAGTGTGCCACAACAGTCCAAACAAAGACAGAATAAGAGCATTCATAAAACAGATGTGCAGTGGTCTCAGCCTGACATTCACACAATGCACACCTATTAACCAGCATCGGACCTCTAGAACAAAGGTTAGCAACAGTAGGAAGCTTATCTTGGACAGCAAGGAGCCCTATAAACTGGTGCTTAGGATAAGAAAATGAGTCTGCCAAAGTATTGTGTATAGAGAGAAGAGGACCCCTAGGCCTTAAAAGCTCATAAATTTGAAGTTTGTAGTCCTTATTGCTAAGGACTTGCTTAGCTTGCTCTATCCTAGCAGTGAGAGTACAAGGCAATCCCTGCAAGAGATTATATTGTGCCAAAACCAAGAGTGGGCAGCAGTTGGTTGAAATAGCGAGAAATCATCTCCTTTTAGAATGTAAGCATTTACCCTGTGAACCCATATATTAGTTGCTAGAGCTTCAATTTTATGTATCCAGCCCATCATTTGAGCTTTATTCCAACTCAAAATTTCCTTTATATTGACTCCACCCTCCTTTTTAGGAAGACAAAGACTGTCCCAGCTCTTAAATACCATCTTCCTATCACCCTCAGCAATTCCCCAAAGGAAATCCTTGCACATTTTGTTGAGTTTTTTTGCAATTCCCTTTGGTAAGAGTATACTTGCCCCGCAGAAATTCCGGATGCCAAAGATTACTGAGTTTATCAAAGCAATTTTTCCTGCATAGCTCAGAGAATTATTAGCCCAGTTCTGAATTTTACTTCTTATTTTATCCAACATGGGGACAAACAGCTTGGAGGTGAGCCTAGCATGAAAGAGAGGGATACCTAAGTACCTTACAGGGAGGTGTCCTTCCATATATCAAGTAGAGGTTAAAATTAGATGCTTCAGATGAGAAGGAACACCACCAAAATACAAGTTAGATTTCATTGGATTAACTCTAAGCCAAGAGTATCCAACAAATATACGAAGGCAATCATCCACGGCTTTAATTGAAGGAAGATCACCTCTAATAAATACTAGAAGGTCATCATTAAATATCAGGTGTGTGAGCTGAACTTGGACACATTTGGGATGATAGGAGAAGCCTGGATAAGAGGGAAGTTGCCTTAATAATCTAGAGAGCACTTCCATACAGAGGGTAAAAATATATGGAGACAAGGGATCACCCTGCCTTAACCCCCTCTTGCCTGGAAAAATACCTTCCCCAGAGCCATTGATACTGAGGGAGAAGTGAGAGGTAGTGACACAAACCAGGACCCGATGTGTAAATTTTACTGGGAAGCCAAATTAGGTCAAGCATAAGGCAAGAAAAGACCAACTAACAGAGTCAAAGGCCTTTTGAATGTCCACTTTTAAGATGCATTTAGGAGTTAGAAAACTTCTATTATATTTAAAAGCTAACTCATGAGCTAACATATAATTGTCAAACAAGTCTCTACCTTCTATGAAAGCTGCCTGCTCCAAGTCCACAATATTATCCAAAACAGTTTTCATTCCGTTAACAAGAATCTTGCTCACAGTTTTATAAAACACTTTGCAACAAGAAATAGGTCGAAAATCCTTGGCTGATTTAGGAGAGTCCTTCTTTGGAATGAGAGCAATAAGGGTAGAGTTTGCTGCTTTTGGCATTCTTCCTTTTTGAAAAAATTCCAAGACTGCTGCTATGAAATCAGGTCCAGTGATAGCCCAGGTATCAGTGAAAAAATCCTGAAGAATTACCATCCACCCTGGACTTTGTGTCTATAAATAGAGGAGAGAGCAACATGAATCTCTGAGGTAGTAACCATATTATCCAGATGAGTAGCATTCTGGAGAGTGTTTGAGGAAAAGAGGTCAATGGGAAGAGGATCGGAAGGTTCAACAGTGCCAAGAAAAGTCTTATAATAACCAAGAAAAGCCTTGACAACATTATCCTTACCCTGACAAGTATTACCCTGAAGATCCTCAATGATACCTATACTGTTTCTACTCTTTCTAGCAGCTATACTAGCATAAAAATATCTAGTATTACTATCACTCAATTGAATATGCCGGACTTTAGCTTTTTGTGCTAAGATTCCCTTTGGATGTCAGGTTAACACGGTCCTGGTGTTCAGGCGAGTTCGTGGGAGCCTCGTTGCTTCGAATGATGTTTCAAGCAGCCCATCTACTCCTCGCACTTTTCCTTTATAAATGCCTTTTGATAAGTGAGTTCACAGGTTGGTATATTTTGTGATTTGTTTCCGCGTTTCACTTGATAAGGTTAATCTGGAATTTTGGGGAATGGAGTTCTTCGGATGTCTTCATCGAGGAAGAGTACTGTTGATGTGTCGTCAAACCACCAAAAAATATTTATATCTCAACAAACTAGCATAACAAGTAATTAGAGGTTGAACCCAAAAGATGGGGGTATCTAATTTGCTCAATTTTAGACTAGTTGTGCTAGGGGTGAAACGATTAGGATTGAGTTTGTGATCTAAACTAATGAAAATAAGTAAATAGCAAGAATTAAATCAACAAGAAGCAATAAATTAAATAGAGGTGTAAACAAATGATTAAAAGTTCTAGGGTGTCACGGGATCATATGGGTGATCAAATGGTAAGTCCAAAGGTATGAGTCTAGTATATGATCAAGGTCATGGTAGAATAGGGCCGAAAATTTTGGTCTTGCGGTCCATAGGTCGAGTCGAGTTAGCTTATGGTGTACACCAGGTCGCCCACTAGCATGGTGATAAGCATTGTTGTCAGAATCGCGATTCGATCCAACAATTCTACGATTTTACGATCCGAAAATGCTTGACCGATCCTAGATTCTACGATTCTATCAGGGTTGTAGAATCTTACGATCTTTTTAATTTAAAAATTTCTAGATATGGGATCATAACACGGTCCTACGATTTTACGATCCTACGATCCGATTCCATAATAAAAATATTAATATATATTATTATTATATAATGACACCATAAAACCAAAATTTCGTGTAAGTTACAGAAACATGTTCATATAATGATACTAAAACCATTAATTACCAATATTTTATGAAAAAATATTAATAAATAAGTGTTTTGATCTTCAATTATATGTTTTTACCAAATAAAAAATTATATTTAGTGAGTTTGTAGAATCTTGCGATTCTACGATCTGATTCTACCGATTCGATCCTACCTTCCCCATCGATCCAAAGTAGAATCCCGATACTAACAACATTGGTGATAAGTGCTTAAATTGTACCAATTTCCCTCCTTATTCTAATGTTTTTTGATCGTGTTTGGGGCGGTTTCGACCCCTTAGTGCTTGCAATTTGCCTATTATTCTACTTCACTCCCATGCTATAAGCCTTCGTCACCATTTTGCAGGAAATTGGGCCGTGACAAGGCTAATCGGAATGAAGAGAAAGCTCGGGAATCAATCTCGTATGCAAGAGAAGAGAAAAGAGGAAGAAGAGTTGAGAAGGGCTCCATACCCGGTAGGCCGGCAGCCGGCCAGTCGACTGGGAAGCCAAATCCCCATACTTAGAGAAAAGAAGGAAATTTTGTTGACAAAAGCAAGAAATGCACGGCGCCGGCAGGAAGCCCAACAACCAGTTTGCCGGTAGAGGACAGCAGAACAAGAGAATAAAGGAAGAAAGAAGGAGATAAGGTGGTTCTCTGCCGGTTGGCCGACAGCATTCACCACATCAGGTCTCCTCACTAGCATGGTGATAATTTCCTAAATTGTACCAATTCCCCTCTTTATTCTCATGCTTTTTGATCGTGTTTGGGGCGGTTTCGACCCCTTATTGCTTGCATTTTGCCTCTTATTCTACTTCACTCGCATGCTATGAGCCTCTGTAACTATTTTGCAGGGAATTGGGGCATGGCAAGGCAAATCAGAATGAAGAGCAAGCTCGGGAATCAATCTCGTATGCATGAGAAGAGAAAAGAGGAGGAAGAGATGAGAAGGGCTCCTTACCCGGTAGGCCGACAGCCGACTGGGAAGCCACATCCCCACACTTAGAGAAAAGAAGGAAATTTTGTTGACAAAAGAAAGAAATGCATGGCGCTGACAGGAAGTCCAGCAACCGGTTTGCCGGTAGAGGACAACAAGACAAGAGAAGAAAGGAAGAAAGAAGGAGATAAGGTGGTTCTCTGCCGGTTGGCCGGCAGCCGATTCACCGGCAGAGAAACCTCCCCTACATGTCCCAAGTCCAAGTTTGACAAAAGACACAAAAGCTCGGCGCCGGCTGCCGGTGGCCCGGCTGGCAGCACGTCCACACGCATTTTGGGCTTTGTTTCCTTCTTGAGACCTAACACAATGGGATACTATATATACCTCATTGTTAATCCCATTTAGACACAACACCCTAGATAGAGAAACTCTAATTAAGCATTGAATATTTCCTTAAGAAAACTTTAATATTTCCTTAATTAAGTGTTAATTAGTCTACAAAGTAGTTTAGATCTACTTTAGTTGGATTTTTTACATTTAGTAGTTGGGTTGTAATTGGAGAAATTGAAGAATCTTTTCCATTACCAATTCAAAGTTTGAAGCTTTACTTATTGTTTGGTATAATCCACTTCTTATTTAGCTTTGTTTTGAATTGTTTACATTTTCAATTCTTTTTTAATTGTTGTTTCAATTAGTATTATGTTTATTACCATGTTTGCATGTGTTTGTCCAATTGTTTACATTTTTCCTTCAACCATGTGTGAGTAGTTACCCTTTAGGGTTTAGGGGGAACTTGAGTGAGAGTCAAATTATTGTTATGGGTTGTTAACACTAGCGTTTTGGGTGATTATTATGCCATTGTTGACATGCACACAATGTGTTTGATGAATTATGTGAATGAAAGTTCATACCTGTCGTCAATTTATGCTTAGTATCTTCATTAATGAAAGTTTATGTGGATTTTTGATAGCATGTTTTCAATGAGTTTGAATGTATGATGATTTTGTGTTTAACATTAGTAAAGACTAAGAAATTAGTCCATCATCCTAGGCATTAGATCACCCAAGACTTGTTGACACCCGGACCTAGTTGACTTCACTCAAGGGAACCGGAGCACCCTAGTTTTTCCCATCATTTGCTAGCATATAATTATCTTAGTTTACTTGCTTTTATCTATCCTAGTTTTAGCTTAGTTATCACAATATCTCCCTTTATTATTCGACTAAATGAGAACTTGAACAAGCTAGATACAAATCCCCGCCATCTTCGTGTTCGAACCCGATTAAATACTAATTTTTAATTGGGTTTTATAAATTGTTTTTAAATCGGAAATGACGGCAAATCCGACTATCAAAATGGCACCGTTGCCAGGGAAGGCGTTAGATTGTACTTAGCTAGTTTTAATATCAGTTTTAGTCTAGTTCTTGTTGTTTGTTTAATTGAGTAGTGGCTTGTTTTTTGAAGAGTGTTTGTATTTTTGTTAATTTCTAGTGCCCCGAAAGCACTAGGAGTCTCACGGTTCGTAAGTTGTATGCCTATGAGAAACGATAATGCCTTGTTCTACAACTCCGAACCGCAAAGGCTTTTTCGAGCTTTACGGAGTAGGACTTTAGCAAGAGTTTGGATTACCTCCCAAACAACCACAATCACCCAAACGCATATTGAAATCATTATTCAACAACAAACAACCGTCACGATTGATCCACGAGAAGAAAACCCTTTACATAACTTGATACTTCAAAACAAACCTCCTCAAACACCACCAAATACACCCATTTCAACATCACAAATGACGACTTTACGAGATCATAACCGACCGAACCACGATGACACTTACGCTCCAATTAACTTTGGGGCCTTGGCTCCTAACAACTTTGAAATACATCCCTTTCAAGTCGGTCTAATTGAGAGGGATAACTTTGGTGGACACATTGATGAGGATGCACATGCCCACCTTAGAAAGTTTAAGAGCAAGGTTGCAATGACGAAGCGCAATGGAGTGCCCGAAGATACTTTAAGATTGATGTTGTTTCCGGTCTATTTAAGGGACAAATCGGATCGTTGGTTCAATGTTCATCCACCGAAAGCATTCATCACGTGGGATGCCTTAGCCAAAGCTTTCCTAGCTAAATACTACCCATCTTCTAAGACTGCTATGCTCCGGAATGAGATAACCATTTTCCAACAAGGGGATGGAGAGTCTCTAGGGGAAGCTTAGGATAGGTTTCAAGACCTCCTTGCCCGTTGTTCACATCACGGGATTATGGCTTGGTACATCACCCAAACATTCTTTCAAACATTGTTACCTAGGACAAATGAGATGGTGAATGCCTCCGCGGGGGGAGGTTTCGATCATTTAGGAGATGAAGAA
This sequence comes from Silene noctiflora, assembly GCA_009801015.1. Lineage (NCBI taxonomy): Eukaryota > Viridiplantae > Streptophyta > Magnoliopsida > Caryophyllales > Caryophyllaceae > Silene > Silene noctiflora. The sequence goes on along the minus strand of VHZZ01001662.1, from coordinate 93,412 downwards.
GGGTCGACCCTAATAAAAAAAATGGTCGACTCGGAGTCCAATTACGGGTCAAGAGGTAACATGTTGAGAAGGAGTAGCCGCTATCCTCAAGATAACCAATCTAGCTCAAATATCGAAACCAATGCTAAAATCGATCTTCTCACGAAGAAGCTTGAGCAAATGCAGCGAAATCAAGTGCACTAAGCTAGAACCTCCCATGGTCCACCCATGGAAGAGGTCATTCCTAATACATCTTGTTATATATGTGAGGGAGTAGGCAATTCCTTCGATGTATGTACTTACAATGTTTACAACATGGGACATGATGAGAATGTCCAAGATGTCAATGCTTTCCAAAATTACAAATACAACATGAGGCCACCAAGGCCACCTTTCAACAATCAAAACAACTACAACCCAAACTCAAAGTTTTATCATCTGGGTAAAAGGAATAGTCCACTATTGAGCTATAAGAGGACGAATGTGCAAAATCCACAACACATTCAACAACAAAACACCAACCCACCAAGATTTTCTCAACCATGGGGTGGAGGTCATAATCAAAGGAACAACCCTGGTAACCAAAACCAATGGTCAAACAACAATCAAAACCAAAATTTTGGAAACCAACCTCAAGGGTACTAAGATTATGGAGGTAACCAAGGTAATCAAAGCTTCTCCCAAGGGAACCAAGGAAATCAAGCTAATCAAGGGTTTGGTCATGAGTTTCAAGAACAAGGATACAATCCAAATTTTTAAGGTTCCAAAGGTCCTAGAGGAAATTATCAAGGGGCAACAGCAACAACAACAATCAAGGCCCCAACAACCGATTCGATTAYGGGTTCCCTCTACCTTTGGCTAACCAACCATTCCAAGAGCCAACAAATGAATCTTAAATTAGTGAATTGATGAAGTTGGTGAAGAATATGCAAACAACGCACAACCAAGAAATGATTAACTTAAAGAATGCTAACCGACATAAGATAAGAGAAATGGAGGCCCTAATGGCATCTTAAGCATTAGCCAACCCTAAAAGACCACCGGGTGGTTTCCTTGCCCAAGGCCAAAGCTAAAATAATGCCTCGGCAAACCATCAAGCTCATGCGGTCGTTTTGAGGAGTGGGGTTGAGCTTGAGGACCCTTATAAGGATCATGAAGTTGAAGTTGATCCTAAGACAAAGCGGGGGTCCATGAATCGTAAAGAGAGCCCACCGATGACACCATCGGCAAGGATGAGTGAGATTAAGAAAGGGAAGACAACGAGTGAAGAATCTTCAAGTGGGGGAACTCATGCAGCTAAAGATGTTGATGGCTTGGTTGAAGACCTCTCCTATGAAGAGGAGGTGGGTGAAGATGTTAGAGAAAAAATGCCTCTACAAACTTCTTCTAAGGTAAAAGGCAAGCCCACTTCTCCAACGGTATCCTCTTACTCTCAAATTGTCACCAATATCCCTTACCCCACTAGAGATTTGAGGTTTAAGGAAAACTTCAAGTACACCAAATTTTGTGAAATGTTGGAAAAACTTGAAATGACCCTATCCTTCACTGAAGTGATATTGAACATGAAGACTTACCCCAAGTTTTTAAAAGACATATTGACTAAAAAGAGAATCTTGGGTGACCAAGAAATGTTGGCTTTGAATGAAGAGTATAGTGCACTCCTCTTGAACAAAATGCCACAAAGGCATGGTGACCCGAGAAGTTTGTCTATACCATGTTTAGTTGGCAATGTTTCGATACCTAGGGCTCTATGTGATTTTGGAGCAAGTGTAAGTGTGTTACCCTTGACCATTGCTAGAAAGATTGGATTGAATGATTTACTTCCTACCAATATGACTCTCCAATTAGCGGATAGGTCCGTCAAGCACCCTTTAAGGGTGCTGGACGACCTACCCGTCAAGGTTGGAAAGCATTTACTTCCCGCCGAATTCGTGGTCCTTGATATCCCTGAGGATAGATATACCCTCATCATCCCAGGTAGGCCCTTTTTGGCTACCGGAGGAGTGTTGATTGATGCTATAGATGGGCGGCTAAACTTTAGGATAGGGGACGACGTAGTTGAATTTAACCTTCCTAGTCTTGTGAAAGGACCATAAATTTCCCGAGAATGCACTATTGAGATTATTGATCAAGTTGTCAAAGAAGTGGCTAAGGAAGAGTTGGAAATGGAAGAAGCATTTCGAATTTCCCTTCATGATAAGGAGATGGATGAAGATCATGAATTTGATGATGAGCTATTGAAGAAAGTTGAGGGATTGCTCCCTCCAAAGGTATAACTGAAAACTCTACCTCCCTCACTCAAGTATGCTTTCCTTGGTGAGGGAGATACTTACCCGGTTATTATCAACATTAATCTTAGTGAGAGCCAAGAACATAAGCTTTTACAAGTTCTCAAATCTCACAAAGCCTTAATAGGATATAGCATAGATGATATTAAGGGATTGAGTCCCAATTTGTGTACGCACCGAATTACCCTTGAAGAGAGAAGCCGACCATCGGTTAAGGGTCAAAGAGGGTTGAACCCCAAAATGGCCGAGGTTTTCAAGAGTGAAGTCTTGAAATTTCTAGAAGCGGGGATTATTTATCAAATAACCTATGGTAGGTGGGTGATCCCCGTCCACGTGGTCCCAGAAAAGGATGGAATAACCATGGTGGAACAAGCGGAGGGGCATTGCGTTCCTACTCACCTGGTCACCGGGAGGTGTATGTGTATTGACTACCGCAAGTTGAACTCCACCACCCTAAAGGACCACTTCCCTATTCCATTTATAGATCAAATGCTTGAACGATTGTCGGGGCACGCGTATTATTGTTTTTTGGATGGATTTTTCGGGTTCTTTCAAATACCTATTTACCCGGAAGACAAAAAAAATAACTTTCACGTGTCCCATAAGTGTCTATGCTTACCGAATAATGCCATTCGGGTTGTATAATGCACCCGACACCTTTCAAAGGTGCATGATGGTAATCTTGGCGGACTTTCTTGAGAAATGTATGGAGGTCTTCATGGATGACATTAGTGTCCATGGAGACTTATTTGATCATGGATTGGTTAATCTTTCAAGTGTCTTGAGACGGTGTGAGGAACATAACTTGGTCCTCAATTGGGAAAAGTGTCATTTTATGGTAGAGGAGGGAGTTGGGGTTGGCCACACCGTCTCTAAGAGGGGGATTGAAGTTGATGGTGCTAAAATTTCGGTGATAGAGAACTTGTCACCCCCTAAAAATGTGAAGGGGGTGAGGAGCTTTTTAGGACATGCCGACTTTTATAGGTGATTCACAAACGATTTTTCCAAAATTGTTAAACCATTGACTTTACTCCTTCTCAAAGAACCCCCATTTGTATTTAATGATATTTTCCTTGAGTCTTTTAATAGGTTAAAGCTTGCTCTCATCACGTCTCCTATCATTCGGGCTTTGGATTGGAGTCTCCCTTTTAATTTGAAGTAATGTGTGACGTGTCTGATTTTGCCGTGGGAACGGTGCTTGGTCAAGTAATTGACAAGAAACATCATGTCATCTACTATTCGAGCAAGACTTTGGACCAAGCTCAATGCAATTACTCAACCACTGAGAAAGAGATGCTTGCGATCGTCCATGCCATTGAAAAATTTGGACAATAATGGGCTACACCGATCACACCGCCTTGAGACAATTGATGACGAAGAAGGATGACAAACCGAGACTCTTGAGGTGGGTCTCATTGCTTTAAGAGTTTGATCTAGAAATCAAAGACAAGGCGGGGGCCGAAAACGTGGTGGTTGACCACTTGTCGAGACTCACGGTTGATGATCATTGGATAGTAGATATAAGTGGACCGATTGATGAGTGGTTGGGGGAAAATAACCTATTAGAAGTTAGTGTCAAAGTGCCATGGTTCGCGGACTTGGAAAATTATTTGGTGAGCGGTTTTATTTCGAATGAATTAGATGCTAGACAAAGGAGGAAATTGAAAAATGATTCGAGAAGGTATTATTTGGAATGACCCACACTTGTTCCGAAAGTGTGGGGATGAGATGTTTCGAAGATGTTTGTCTAAAGAAGAAGGCATGGAAATTGTACATAGAATACATAACTCGGCTTATGGTGGTCACTTGGCTACATTAAGAATCATTGCCAAGGTGTTACAAGGTGGGTTCTATTGGCCTTCCATGTTAAAGGACATTCACTATGTAGTGAAGTCTTGTAATGCATGCCAACGGACGGGGAACATCAGTAAAAGAAATGAGATGCCGCTCAATAACATTCTTGAAATTGAGCTATTTGATTGTTGGGGAATCGACTTTATGGGCCCATTTCCGAACTCATGTGGAAATGAATACATATTGGTGGTCTTCGATTATGTTTCAAAGTGGATTGAAGCAGTGGAATTTCCAACTAATGACTTGAAAGTAGTGATGAAGTTGTTCAAAGGCACAATTTTTCCGCGGTTTGGAACCCCGAGAGTTGTCATAAGCGATGGAGGATCTCACTTCCAAAAGAGTACCTTCAAAGCCTTTTTAGAATCCCATGGGGTGCGACATAAGACCGCCCTTGCGTACTACCCACAAACTAGTAGGAAAGTGAAGGTTTCAAATTGCCAAATCAAGGCAATATTGGAAAAGGTCACAAACAAACGCCGGAAAGATTGGTCACAAAAGCTCCAGGACATTTTATGGGCTTTAATAACGGCGTATAAAACACCGATCGACACGACACCCTATAAGCTTGTGCATGGGATGGCGTGCCACTTGCCCGTCGAATAAGAACATAAGGCGTGGTGGGCTCTAAAGGAGATGAAATTTGATATTGATGCCACCAGCGAAACAAGATTCTTACAAGTGAGTGAGTTGGAGGAATTAAGAATGGAAGATTATGAGAGCTCAAGGATCTACAAAGATCAAATCAAGAATTGGCATGATGCCAAGATTATTGAAAATAAGATAAGTGTGGGGGGCCTCGTCCTCCTTTTCAATTCAAAGGTAAAGGTGTTCCCGGGAAAGCTACGTTCAAGGTGGTCGGGACCAATAAAAGTGATGGATATCTCTCCCTACGGCGCGTTTGAGCTTTGGAGTGAAGAGGGTGGAACCTTCAAAGTCAACGAACAAAGGGTCAAGAGATATTATCAAGGAGATGAGAAAGTTACAATAGAAGTGCTCTACCTCGGGGATCCGCTCCCCAAGGAGGATACCGATTGAAAGTTACTCAAACTTTAGGTTTGGTGGATTTCCTCAAGAACCACCACTTCTACATATTGCATGCATTTAGGTAGTACATGAGTGCATTTGGATTACTTTCTTCTTGTGTAAATTGGATTGGGTGACATGATGACACTATTGAGTTGCTCAGTGAAAAATTGCGGAACACAAGAAAATCCTTCATTTGGCCCATTTCCCGACATGATGCGTCGATGTGACAGCAGAAAACTCGTAAAGACGGGCTAAGTGAAGGAGCCGGGTTTTAATTTGATAGGTCGTCGCTAACCTATGAAAAAATACCCT
>VHZZ01001659.1:97252-108497 GCA_009801015.1 Silene noctiflora | reverse complement strand
CGGAAGATATCCGTCACTTTGAGAAGACGGGTACCAAATTATGAGACAAAAGACCCATGAAAGGAGAGAGGAAAGCAAGTGGAGGGGTGCCCCCATCTTTTGCTTTATTCGTTTTGTGAGTGACATTATCCGTCACAAATACCGACCCGTCACAAGGGAGACGCTTTGATTAAACAAACCTAACAAATTAACAAACCCACAAAGATCGAGTTAGTACCTTGACGAGCGACCTATCACGCGGTAAGATTAATTTAAGGGTGTAACCGAGTCGATTTGAGCTCGAGCTTGGGTCGGCTTGGAATCGGCTCAGAAACTCGAGGTAGAGGTTGGGATCGGCTCGTAATTTTCCGAGCTTAAAAATTCAAAGCTCAGAATCGGCTCGGATTAAGCTCGAGCTCAAATCGACTAACTCGAGCTCGATTCGAGCTCCATTAAATCATTATTTTCTATACATTTTTTAACTTTTAAATCAAATTAGAAAGAAATATATTATTAGAAAAATGTAAATATAAAATACTTATCAACTATAATAAAATTAAAATTATGCATGCTAAATTAACATTTTATTAAGAATAAAAACATTTGTCAAGTATCAAAATTAACTAATAATTAAAAAAAAAAAACGAGCCTAAATAAGCTTCCAGTCACGATCTCTACTAAACTCGAAATCGACTCGGAATTAGTTTAACCGATTTCGAGCCAAAGTTTGACCGAGCTGATTCTGAGGGCTCTGCGAGTCAGCTCAGATCACTTACCGCCCTAATGACATTGTATTCATATTTTTCAAAAGCAATCTACCACTCGGGTAAGTCCTACGTTAAGTTTCAGTAATAACATTAAAACTATCATTCAAATTTAACGTGAGTTTCAAAATGGTATGAATCGAAGAGGTAATTAAAAATACAAGACAATCAACCCGTTCATGTAGATATAGAGAATCGGAACCAACAATACTGATGATCATCCCGACAAATATTGCGATATACTCGACATTGTCTTCAACAAATTTGTCTTAATCAAATCTACTAGAACCATATCAATTTATTTGACTGACATCACAATAGTAATTTAAACCTTGAAGAGTTGCTCGACTAGTTTATATACATAGAAAGAGTCTTTTAATATAAGAGTTAGTCTAACTGTAGATATTTTAAAAAAAAAAAAAAAAAAAAAAGGAAAATGAGATAACGCTACCGGACGTTACCGAGTTTGAGTATCACCCGGGCTATAATAGTAAAGTTTTTAACTTTTAAAATCTTATATGATGAACTGGTAAAAGGATGTTTTAGGAATTTGATGCCTTCTTCTAGTTTTCATTGTTGTATGTAAAACTTAAACTTGCTTCTCAATAATAAACACAGGATTCGTTAATAACATACTTCAACTTAATATTATTTGCTTCGGAATACGGAGTTACTAATTTTCAACTTAATATTATTTGCTTCGGAATACGGAGTTACTAATTTTCAACTTAATATCATGGCAATATGTTTAGAATATTAACGAGATTCAATTTAACTGTCAATTTATTGCCCTGGTTTTGCATCTAAAATAAAAAAAACTAAACATAATGCTAGTGGGGGTTTACGAAATATTTCTGCTAGTTAATTACGGAGTATACATTATACAGTAGTTAATGGAAATGAAAGTGTGTTAGTTGCAGATAAATAGCTTAGTTCAATTTTCAATTGATCGGATTTCGCAGAAGTAAGCTTTCAATTGATGATCGGATTTCGCCGTCCATAAGCTTTCAATTGATACACATATTCATTTACCCTTCTCATTTTGCAGTTTATGGATTATACATTTGAGGTACTACCTCTTAATATCTATTTTCTGAATTTTATATTAAAATTTTTGAGTTTTATTTTAAATATTATGAGTTTGTAGTATTATGTTTTTGAGTACATTTATTTAAAATATTAAACTAAAAAAAATATAATATTACTCAAAACTATATTTAAAAATACTAATATGCTCAGAAATAATGTGTATATGCTCAGAAATAATGTGTATATGAGGTACTACCTCAGATGCGTAATCCTTTTTCTCCTCATTTTGCCGCCAAACAAAGTGTGGTTGTTAATATTTTTTAATTAATATTTCATTAATTAAAAAAATTTGAAATATTAATTAATGAAGTTTCACAAATCCTATTATAGTAGCATTAATATAGTTAGTGGAGGAGCCATGATTTACGGTTAGGGAGACTAAAAAATTGCAGCGGGGGCAAACAAGTAATAACATAACGTAATTTTTTAAAAAATCCACAAATTTAATTAAAATTTTTCGAAATTTTCCTTAACAGAGGCAAGCAGTCCTACTATCCTCCCCTAAATTTGCGACCGAGTATGATCTTTCCTAAAACACTTATTAAGAGTTTCCACAATGTTAGTCGAGTTACCTAACATTTGAGCACACAATTTGTCATTAGAAACAAGGTTAATGGCAAAAAGGTAGTTTGAGCTGATAATGAAACAACTCACGCGATTTGCACAAAACAAAAGGCTAACCCAAATGACAAATAATTTGTTTAATCGAGCTGGTAATGTAACAACTTAATTGTTATAATAATTCATGAAATTTGTTACTCCCTCATATGTAAATGAATATAAGATAGAGAATGTGAGGTCATAAGTTATGATAACCACGAATAATAGACAAATAAGGAAAGTGAAAAATCTTAGTAAATTTGCCGTTTTAAGAAATGTAGAATATCTTATAGAATAGAAGAGAGTATATGTTAATAAAATAAATTAACATAAGAATGATAACATGGTGCCATTTAAGAATTTTTTTTTTTTAAAATTTATTTTTATCAGGAAAACTTGATAGTGACAATTGGGACAATTTCCTTTAATATATTGAAGACAGATATATAGCTAAATCCCTCCCATTTTATTTTTCTTCATTTGTTAGAGTCAGAAATTGAACCTGTAATACGAAAATGAGACAAACGGATATTTTGAACTTAAATAATACAACACAGTGACACGTTGGTACATAGGCATATGATAGGGGTTCACCCGCTCATCCCAAACTAAACTGCCCAATCAAATACACATTGTTGGCGGATAAACCTACAATTCTCACACGTATCCTTCCTCCCTCACACCTGTCTCCCCCCACTTTCCCCTATTTATTCTCTCTTCTTCCCATGCTTTCCTACTTACACACACATTTTCTACACAAACAAAACAATCATTGCAAAAACACCAACATTTTCACATGGAAATGAGAAGATCTAACGCAGCAGCAGGAGGAGGAGGAGGTTGTTGCACTACAAGATACACTACCACTACTACTACTACTACTTCTCCCTACATACCTTATTACACCAATGATGTTTCCAAAATGGACCGGATCATGCTCCGTTTCCGGCCCATTGCTCCTAAACCCGCTACCAGCGGACCCACTTCAACTTCTTCTTCTACCGATTCAACTTCTCCCAAGAAACGAAAATCGCCCTACCGAAAAAACAAAGCTACTACAAGGACGAAGAAATCAAGGTCTCCGTCTAACGCCAATGTCGTAACACTTTCTCTCTTACCCGAAACCCCTGATCTCACTCGTAACAACAATAACAACAATAATAACAATAATAATGGGTCAGGGCCAACATGGTTAAACTTCGGGCCGTCAGACGAAGATTTGACGGCCTTAGAAGTAATACCATCGACAGTAACGGTAGAACAAGTGAGTGGCACGTGGCAAGACGGGTGTGTAACGGATGAGGAGAGGAAGAGGAGGTTAGAGGAGGACACGTGTCCAGGGTTTATATCTGACGGGTGGAATAGAGTGTGGTGGACGAACCAGGAGTATAGGAAGATGGTGACGGGGGATAAGGGGAAGGATGACACGTGGCGGAAGGAGAGGTTGGTGTCGGTGAAGATGGAGATGAAGGAGAAAGTTGAGAATATGTATGGCGGGTTTACGTGTAGGGTGAGGGTGCAATATGGGAATCATAGTATGACGGTTCCTTGTGATGTTTGGAGAATGAATAGTGGTGGTTTTGCATGGAGATTAGATGTTAAAGCTGCTCTTACTCTTGCTCTTTGATTTTTTACGTGCAATTTTAATCGGAAAATGAGACAGCGTAACCCGGGGGTAATCACCGGTGGGTGGGCTTATCATTGTCCTTTTTTAATTTGATTGATAAACTAGGATTCATCATGCAATTTTAGTTGTGTTTCCTTTGAAATCATGTTATTGTGTATGTAAATCTTGTTTAATTAGAGTTTTGATTAAGTATTTGAAATTCTTAAGCACAATTACCTTTCTTATTACGAGTAGAACCAATAAGAAATATTTTCTTCAATCGTCCTAGGATAATTAGTTAGAAACTATATCCGTTTCAGTCATTTATTTATCTTTTATGGGGCGGTGAGAGTATATTCTAAATAGATAAATATAAATAATAAACAAAGACCAAGAGATGTACAAATTCGAGGGCAACGTACCAAGAGTGATATGCCATTTAATTAATTAATATTCCATATGAGCTAAGTTTTTTAAATAATTGTCCGTTCATATTGGCATGGAATTAAATTGATTATCTTATAAAGAGTGAGCAGAACTTTTTAACCAAAGAGGAAAGGGTAAGATGTCTAGGGCACAATAATGTTAAAGATAGTTCCTGATTTATTACTATTTAAATTTAAAATCTCATTTTTAATCTTAACAAGCATAAAGTAAAAAGGTAGGTATAAAATGAATGAAAATGTACAAGGGTATTTTTGTCACAAGGAACAAAAATTTAGGGCATAATAATGTTGAAACTAAGCCATATATAATTGATTTAGGAAGATGGGATGACATTATTAGTGATACCGAGTTTCAATATCATCATCTCACGTATAAAATATGAACTATACATTTCTTATTTTATAATTGTATACTCACTCCGTTTGTGACTATGTCATTGATTTAATTTCATATGCAGGGCCGTAAGGATAAAAAAAGCTTCGTTTATAAATTTTCTTTTTTTTATAATTGGGATTCTTATTATATATGTGACTGTCATTTTTTTTTATGTGACTATGTCATTGATTTAACTTCAGATGCAGGACCGTAAGGATAGAAAAGCGTCATTTATAAATTCTTCATTTTCTCTTTTTTATAATTGGGATTCTTATTATATACTCCGTATGTATCTGTCATTGATTTAATTTCAAATGCAGAACCATAAGGATAGAAAAATGTCGGCTAAATATTCTTCATTTTTTTTTTTTTTTTTTTTTGTTGACCAAGAGTATCCCCTACCGACAGTTGGGGCAATCTCCTTCGGGGTACTGAAGGCAATTTAATGGGTTGACCCCTCCCAAGTTTGGCTTTTTCATTCGCAAGAGTCAGGAATCGAACCCCTAACCACTTGTTTAAGAGATGAGAGCCCTTACCACTCACACCAGCTAACTTTAGTAAATTATAAAAGGAAAAGGGTTTATTACTAGGGGATATTGAAAGGTGGTGTAGTACATTTAAAGGACATCTCATTGGCAAAAATTGCTTCAACCAATAGCTTTATTACACACTTTTCATTTTTATTCTATAGTTTCTTATCATCGATCATTTATGACATATTATTTCTTTCTTTATTACACATTTTTCTCATTATTATTCTACAGTTTCTTATCATCAATCATCTCTAACATATTATTTCTTTCTCCAGACAATTTTTCATTATTCTCTATTCTCGTATCATATGCACCACGCATTTGTTCATTAAGTGATTAACTAAACTACTTACATAGCCGAAACCATGCTAGAATCCTGACTCTAAAATGAGTCTATGATACTTTTAAACTCTAATTGATGTAATGCCAAAATCTAAAATGACAAACTAAACAAAAATAATCATAACTTTGTTAGAGTTGACGATTGTTGTTTTAAATTTTACATTAGCTTAAACCCTTCTTTGTATGACTTACACAAACTGTCATGATTTTTACCACACCTTGTTAAAGATGAAAAAATAATTTTCTTTCGTTATTGCTTTTATATCAGTTATTTATAATGAGATTTATCATTTGCTACTCCCCGTAAATGTATGCATCACCTAAATACTCCTCATGAGCATATGCAATAACATCAACATGTTGTTTAGCAAACACGACCCATATCAATAAAACAATAAAAAATTGCAATCTCCCTTTTCCACAACTAGAGAAACATCACCTCTAACCAAATCTTTTACCAATAAATTTTGATGAAAACGGGTCACATTTCATCACAACATGAAAACGGGGTTAAATGTGACCCATTTAAGACAAAATGTAATCATTTTTAGATAAAACGCTACTGGAATAATTTTCTAAGCTATAACAGTTTGTTACTAAAATGGTCATTTTTATCATTAAAATGACAACATTTGATCCGACTTGAGCTTGTACCGAAAAGTATCCGGTTTGATTGAGCATTGGCATTAAGTGATTAAGTAATAAGCCTACCCTCTAAAAATTGACAAGGAAGGTGATGCTAAATTCCGGGGAATCAGGATGAATTGTCAGTATTAGACTAAATCCGCCGTAAATTGAAACTCAATTGTCAAGCTGTCTTTTAGCTTAATTAAGTATATAAACACAATCTAATCGACATAGGAGCCAATAATACTTTAAAAATTAGGTACCAATTAAAACATAAATAGACGTATATATACTATATTATAGGGACAGGTATAAAGTTTTTTATTAGTTTAAAATCTAAAACTGGCAACAAATCCATACTAATACTGTGGGCTACCCAATTAATTTGGGACACTTGGTTCTATAAGACGCTCTATTATTAGAATTTAGAACATTAATTTAAGTTAAGACTCCCCTACCTATCTTTGACCGAATAACTAATCTTGATCTACTAATTAACATACTGACTATATGATTCGTCTAAATCATCTTTCTAGGCAACTATGTCGGATTTTTGTTTAATCACAACTTCATGTTTGCATGATATTTATGGCTCTATGCATCATCATCATCATCATCATCATCATCATCATCATCATCATCATCACATTTGTTTATATCATATATATTCTTATTGGATAGGGTTGATGGCGGTATCGTCATTATCATCCTAATTAAACACGGAGAGTTATAGTAGTAATGGATAACACTCGTGATTCGTTACCTAGAGGGTCACATTGTTTATCATCACTTACATAAAATGAGAAAAGTATAAATTGTGGAAAAAACGTATCTATGTGACAATTATGTATTTTATGATTTATAAATGTGTGTTAAAAATAATAAGCTACTCCTATAAATATTGTTCAAAAGTATCTAAAACCTCTCTCGTTGGAATCGGGGAAAAAATGGTAGTTAATATTCTATAATAATAATAATAATTAGTGATTATTATTTTTTAAGATAAAATATCTAAATAATAATAATAACAATAATAATAATAATAATAATTAATAATAATAATAATAATAATTATTATTATTATTATTATTCAGATAATAATAATAATAATAATAATTATTATTATTATTATTTAGATAATAATAATAATAATAATAATTATTATTATTATTATTATTATTATTGTTATTGTTATTGTTATTATTGTTATTATTTATATTGACGAGAGAGGGTAACTCCTTCATGAACAAGAGTATGTCTCCTATAAACGGTTCTATAATTACATTGTAAAACCATATAACGAAACACCTTAATGTCCTTATTATGAAAAGTGGTGATTGATGTAAGTTATCTTAGTAGGGAATCTTAGCTAAATAACATACTTGATTTTACAATAATGCATATGTAAAGCGATTTTATATAAAAACCGTTTCATGAACAAAAAGACTAGTGCTTTTTCCTATAGAGAGGGAGTGACCGGGCAGGGTTTGAGGTATTGTATTGGGTTATTTACCTTTTGTATTAAGAAAACAATTAATCTCCTTTTCCCCCAAAATTCTAAATTGTTTACGTTAGACTACTTTTGAGATGTACGATATTAGTAAGTGAATCCAGATGGTAGGCAAGTCATACGAATTGAATAATAATTGAATAAAACGATGATTTTTTCTTGCCGTGACCAACATTTTACTATTTCGAACCGCACAATATTTTTTTTTGTATTTTTCTTTCTAGTTTTGTTAGGGCTATACTTAATAATAGTCAACTAGATAAATCAAAATTTAAAATATAAAGATGAAAAATAAGACATTTATGAAAACTTATCAACTTTTTTTTTTTTTTGATAAAATTAGATGGAGTGTCCGTAATAATATTGATAATTATTAGGATAGACGATTAGGCCCATTAGGGCCGGTTATCATTAGGGTTGGATAGACTAGGGTTAGGGTTTAATGAAATGTGAGCTATTATAAATAGTTCACCTTATATCATGTAAAAGGTAACTCAATAATACAAATCGTTTATGAAATACTCTCCCCTCTATAATTCTATCAATAATATATGATACAAAAGAACATGTTTATTATAATCAAGGGAAAAACTGAAAAAATAATGTATGATAAGCTAGACATTTGAAGAAAAGCTCATATATTGGAGTAACTTTTTATTTCAATTACATTATTAGTTACACTTATAAGAATAATATGTAGCTAAATTTTTGTCAAATAGTTTGAAAAAACTAGTTGAGAAGGTAAGTATAAGTTGAAGAATAGGCGAATAGCTTAAACAAAAAAATGGGGCTGAAATTCTGGAAAGATACGTAAAAACGCATACGGATCCTCTTCATTAACTATTAATGGGTAGGATTAAATTCGGAGAAAAAATTGACGGTTTAGATTAATCAAGGTTGTATAAAAAATAAATGAGGTGGAGTTAGAAGTGCCTAAAACAAATCCGGGCCCTTTATTTTGTCTCCAGGGACAATATGGTCCACCGATAAGTAATGGATAGATAATACAATGAATTTTAACTCGGTAAAAATAATCTACCAATCTGGTCCAACATCATAAGCCGTTAAACCTCATCCAATAGCTTACGCGTGATACGTAATTAGTTTGAATATATTTTTCTTAATACACAAATTCAAACATATTTAAATTTTGTACAATCCACATTATCGGTGGTGTTAATTTGTTATGGTTAGTCATTACAGTTATGAAGTATAGATCTTGTACTTTATAATATACGATTAGATTATAAAAATATGATTTTACCTGCTAAATTAGCTCACATTGTAAAACCAAACCAGTTTCATCATTCGAACATATGGACTAAATTCCACTCATTAAAGGAATTGATTTGTTAATTGTAATTCATGGTCTAGATTCATCCCTTAAACTTGGATTTGGATTTAGGATGAGAGTGACCCCTAGAGTATACCTATAAATTTAAATAGAGAATTATGATGATATAAGCCATATGATTCCTCTAAGAATGATTGGTGCATGATCCTTGGGAATTATTGGATTACAACGTACCTACCTATATCACATTATCACCTATGCCTTCCTTCCGTTTTAAAGATAGTCTCTAGAAGAAAAATCATAAAGGATAGATCTTGTCTCCTTAGCCCTACAAAAATCTTAATCATAGTGGTTAACATGCTACTAATTATATTATATACTTCTAATTATTTAAACTTGTTGCCTCACACGACTCTTTCCCAAATACCTTGGAGTTATCGACTCTAATGGAATATAGGTACAACTTAATATAATTAGTCCTACTAATATTGGAGGTTGAAAATTAAGGGAGTGGGGGAGTAAACACGACTTTAAATGGCAAATAATTCGGGCTAGAGGTAGCAATCAGGTCGGATGTGGTCGGGTCATATCGAATCAGTATAACCTTTTGGGTAAGGTCGGGTCGAATTCAGGTCGTTATCAGGTCGGGTTATTTCGGGTCAAATGATGTGTGGGGTCGGGTCGGGTCACTATCAGGTTTAGCGGTTTTATTGCATTATTTCAATTTTGTGCATTAAAATTAATTTTTCGACAATAATTTGGTTTAATTACTTCATTATTAAGTTAAACGTATCAATCGAAACACCGAATCACTCTCATTTTGATCAAAATTAAGCTTAATAATTGTCGGGTCATCAATTTAATCGGGTCAATATCGGGTCGTGTCAAAATCGGGTTGGGTCTGGGTCAGATTCGGGTCACTGATTATCGGGTCGTGTAGGGTTACGGGTCGTCATCGGGTCGGGTCAGACTTGTCAGCTCTAATTCGGGCCACAGAGTTGAAACATATAGCAATTAAGACCATGAGTTTTAAGTTGAGTTTTGCAGCAATAAGAACAACAACAACAATATCAACATCAGAGCCTTAATGCTAAAATGATTTGGGGTCGGCTGACATGAATTATGTTTTAGAATCGTCAATGGGTGATCGTTCACCTCAAAATACGAAAATATGGAAAAGGAAAAGTGAAAAACAAAAGGGGAGTGAAACATAATGCAAAAGCCAAGGTAATCTTATAGGTTTTAAAATCGAAGTCCGGATTTCTTTTTTTGAAAACTTAGTATTTAAATCGAGAGTAAAGATTAAAACGATTTTCAAAACCGAAGTAAAACATAAGGGTCTGAAATGCCTTAAAATTGAATCAGGTATTAATATATATAAGAAAGTTGTTGGCAAAAACGTGTCTCACGCATGACCAACAAGGACATGACCCCGACTCTAGTCGAGATGGAGACGGCTTCTCCCTAAATATAAAGGATAGAAAAGACTTTGAAGCATGTACAACCTAAGTGATGATCGAATCGAATCAAGTCGAGAGCAGGAGATCCTAAAAGGATTTCAAGGAAAGACTTTGAGTGCTATACGAAAGTAAGTAAGATGCGCTTAGAGTTCTCATAGATATCTATACCACTGCGTGATCTTTCTCAGGGTTCATTGTTATTTGGAAGGATTACCGACATATTCACGTGAGATGAAATCAAATTAGATCGTAGTTTTGAGGTGGACAATTGATAATACATAAACTCAGTGGTAAGGCCTTTTGAAAGTGTCATGTGAGTTTATTTCATTCGTGACTTAGATGATTGATTAAGAGCATCTTTTTTGAATCAAATATTTGTGGCTTTAAGGCCAAAGGGTTATGACTTACGGTGGTGGTCCAGGCTTGAGGTAACTGGAGCGCGAAAAGGTTAACAATAATGTGGATCAAATATCCATACCATAATCCCTGTGTCGGGAGTATAAGAACACGGGCCAACAATAACAACTACTCCCTCCTATTCAGCCTATAGTTCCCCTTTCATTATAATACTACTCACATATATTAAAGAAAGGGGAACTATAGGCTGAATAGGAGGGAG
>VHZZ01001658.1:11274-24435 GCA_009801015.1 Silene noctiflora | reverse complement strand
AGACTCCAAAAATGTTTTAAAAATCCCGTATTTCCGCCACTTATCTTTTAAAGTATGTTATAATTTGGTGTCTTAAATAGCGGGGTGTCACATCCCAATGGCCTCTATCGGGTCCTCTTGCTTCTAGGGCCGATAATCCTTCCAAAGGGTCTTTCAAGAGGGTAGTGCGCTCACATGGTCCACTACACAACAATCAATAAAATCGTTCTTAAAAAGTACACTAAGAGAAAGAGTAAGAACTATCTTGAGGAAGTGATTTCCCCAAGGCAAGGAAAGACACAACTAAAAACAATAAATGATAACGATTCAACAATACACCGTCCCTGACAACGGTGCCGTTTTGATAGGTCTCTCATCGTTAGGGCTATCAAACAATATTTATACTTAAACTAAATAGCAAGTAGCAAGTAGAGGCCGGATCCCAAAGGACGGGTTGTCAAACGGTTATCAAATGCAAGTAGTCATGTCTTGGTGTCACAAATTGCGTTGAGATGAAAGCTAGAATACTACAAAAAAAATGTAAATAAAATAACAAAGCATGCAATTAAAAGTGGAGATGTAAACAATTGCTTAAAGGCACTAGGGTGTCATGTGTTTATAGGGGAAACATGGTATGATCATAGTAATGAATCCGGTAAATGATTGTAGTTATGTTCGGATCAAGTTCATTTATATCTTAAAATCCCTAAGAAGACTTAGGTCTCGTAGTCGAGTTGATTTATAACTTATGACACCTACAACGACTTCATTCTCCCTATTCAACATATGCATGGTCTAACAATCCTCGAGTTAATTTATTTCTTACAAGTTTTGTTAAAGAGATAGAGAATCATGCTAGGTTGTCAATCAAACATTTCATCAAATATAACATGTGCATAAGTTGAAGAACATAACNTTGTTAAAGAGATAGAGAATCATGCTAGGTTGTCAATCAAACATTTCATCAAATATAACATGTGCATAAGTTGAAGAACATAACATACAATCATTCATATTAACTCATCAAGCATAGATCTAACCCATGGTTACTCCTCTAATCCCCCACTAATCCTTGCGAGAGGACTACTCACACATCATCATGCTAAACATGTCATAGAGGGTGTCAATCATCTTAACAAGCTGAATATGATGATAGAATGAAAGAAATTAAGAAAGGAATAAGTAAATGATTAAGTATGGATTAAAAGGATTATACAAACTTAAGATGAACAATAAAATGTAAGAACAATTGAAGTGACTCGTATTTACTCACATTTAGTCCCCTAACTTTCCTCGTTCTACAGGAGTTTATGTATGCATTAGGGTCGTTTCTTATCTTTAGCTACCTATTTGCTATTCTGTGAGGATTTTGTGTCCTTGGCAGGAGAAGAATACAAACCTTGCATTCTCGTAGCATTTCGGAAGCTTAATGGATCGAACTTAACGACCAAGCAACAAGGAGGGTTCGAGACTAAAGACCATAGTAGATAGAAGAAGAAATTGGGTAATGATGAAGAACCCACATGAGAATTAGAGAGCCCCCACGAGTTATGGGGAAGCAAGGCCAAGAAGGATAGATTCTGAAGCCTGACTTGTACGACTCCCTGTAGGACTCGTGCGAGTCTCAGCTGAAATCGTGCGAGTTCTAATCAGCTCGTGCGAGTTCCATAGCAGCATGCCTTCTTGTTCACTTCAAGGACTCCCACGAGTGCTACTGGCTCTAGCACTTCCTTGGACCCTCTTAAGGGCCTAATCGTTATTTAAGCCCTTAGTTAATCCTAATACTTGTACTTAGTATAAATAGCTTATGTAATTGAGGAATGAGGATTAGACACATCCTTAGAGACTCTCTCTTAGATTAGATTAGCTTAATTACTCTTTTAACCTTTCCTTGTTATTCAAGCAATCTTATATCTAGTCTATAATTGAAGAATTCATGGGTTTTGGATTGAGTAATTGACAACTTTTTATCATTAATCAAAGATTTCTTCTAATGTTCTTCCATTTTCAATGTTCAACTTAAGTTGGTATTATCCTTTCACTTTTTACTTAATCATTTACTTATTCCTTTGTTAATTTCTTTCATTCAAACATCATGTTTATGCTTGTTAAGATGTTTGACACCCTCTATGATATGTTTACCATGATGATGTGTGAGTAGTCCTCTAGCTAGGGTTAGTGGGGGATTAGGGGAGTAACCATGGGTTTGATCTATGCTTGATGAGTTCATATGAATGATTTTTTGTTATGTTCTTCAATTTGTGCACATGATATATTTGATGAAATGTTTGATTGACAACATAGCATGATTCTCTATCTCTTTAACAAGACTTGTAAGACATAAATCAACTCGAGGATTGTTAGACCATGCATATGTTGAATAGGGAGAAAGAAGTCGTTGTAGGTGTCGTAAACTATAAATCAACTCGACTTTGGGACCTAAGTCTTCCTAGGGATTGATATAAATGAACTCGATCCTAACATAACTACAATCATTTACCGGATTCATTACTGTGATCATACCATGTTTTCCTTATGAACCCATGACACCCTAGTGCCTTTAATCAATTGTTTACATCTCCCCTTTTTAATTGTGTGCTTTGTTATTTCATTTATTTACATTTTCGTTATAGTATTCTAGCTTTTATCTCAACCCAATTTGTGACACCAAGACATGACTACTTGCATTTGATAATCGTTCGACTACCCGTCCTTTGGGATCCGAATTCTACTTGCTACTTGCTAGTTAGTTTTAGTAATAAATATTATTTGAAAAGGTGTGACGACTAAGCCTTTCAATTAAAATGGCGCCATTGCCGGGGACGGTGTATTGTTGAATTGTTATCATTTATTGCTTTTTAGTTGGGTCTTTCTTTTCCTTGAGGAAGCCAATTCCTTGAGGAGGTTCTAATTGTTTTATAGTGTTCGATATTTTGCATGCCTAGGAGATTACAAGGTAATCACCTACCCTTTGATCACGAGATTGAGAGAACTTTGAGAGGTATAAGGAGAGCCTTTAGGGGAGCTTCTACTTCAACACTAGAGGAACCAAACTTAGGTATCAAAGGACTTGTTGACGTGGGAATTGTTCAAGTGAAAAGATTTGAGTTTACTATACGTTTTTCAAGACAAGGAGAGGATAACCAATGCCAAGCCCACCAATCATGCCTGAATTTTCATCTCATTCTGTGCCAACCGAGGAGAACCTATCTAATGGTACTCCAACGCCCGATCATTTAACCGGGAACTTCATAGAAAAGTCCGCTTTTATACAACTTGTTGAAAGAAGTCAATTTGGAGGAATTCCTAGTGAGGATCCACATCTTCACGTGTAGACCTTTTGTGACTTTTGTGATGTTATTTGTCAAACGGGTGTAACATAAGATCAAATTTGATGGGTGTTGTTTATTTTTTCCTTAATCGTAACCGAAAAACAATGGTTGAAGAGCCTAGACAAGGCTACCCATGGTATCGATCCTTGGAAGAAGTTATCACTTGCCTTTTACAAGAAGTTCTACCCACCCAAGAAGACCTACATGCTTAGAGCTTAAATCACCGGGTTCAAACAAAAAGATGAGAAGTCTCTATACGAGACTTTGGAAAGATTCAAAGTAACATACCGCTCTTGCCCTCATCATGGGTTGATCAAGTGGTTCTTTGTCCAACAATTTTGGAATGGATTATTTGAAGACTCAAGGAATTTTCTAAATATAGGGTCTAATGGAAGGTTTACCGAAATTTGATGACAACCAAACTTGGGCCAAAATAGAGGAAATGGCGATCCATGATTCCCAATATAGTCGGCCACAAAAAAGCCACTAGAGGAGGGAAGCGTGATGTGGATTATGTCACAAAATTGAGTGCCGATTTGAGTGCACAAATGTGTTCTCACATCGATACAATGAACATGAAATTTGACAAAGCTATGACCAAGATAATTGAAGCCTCTAATTCACCTACGCAACAAACATCTCAATAAGTCAATGCGATGACGGTAGCACCTTCTATTCCCAATGGTGTATGTGAAAGTTGTGGAACTTTAAGACATACTCAACTAGAGTATAGGGCAACCACCAAGCAAGTGAATGCGTTCCAAGCGTACAAAAACTATTCCCTTTACTCTATTTTTTACAATGAAAATACCAAATTTCATCCCAATCTTTCATACAAAAGCCAAAACATTCAAAATCCAACACCATACATCCTACCCCCAATGAGAAATCCTATTCAAACACCTTTCTACAACCAAGGATTTCAAAGCCAAACATCTTATAACCAACCCAATAATCAAGCTTTTAATGTTCAAAAAGCGGTTTTGCAAATGCAAAAAATTCAACAAGATTTCTTTGCTCAAATGCAAAAGGATAGTCAAGCCAAGGACATCACTGATGCGCTTCCTGTCGTCAAGGCCCATCAAACAATATTTATAACTCTAACTAGCAAGTAGCAAGTAGAGGTCAATCCCAAACGATGGTTTGTCAAATTACGATCAAGTGCAAACTAGTCGTGTCTTGGGTGTGACAAATTTGGGTTGAGTTGGAAACTATACTACTAAAAAAATAATTTAAAGAAACGGAAAGACAAAGCATGCAAGTAAAAGTGGAGATGTAAACAATTGGCTAAAGGCACTAGGGTGTCATGTGTTCATAGGGGAAAGCATGGCATGATCATGTTGATGAATCCGGTAAATCATTGTAGTTATGCTAGGGTCGAGTTCGTTTATATCTTACAACCCTTAGGAAGATCTAGGTCTCGGAGTCGAGTTAGTTTATAGCTTACATCCCTTAGGAAGATCATGCTAGGTTGTCAATCAAGCATTTCATCAAATATAACATGTTCATAGGTTGAAGAACATAACAAACAATCATTCATATGAACTCAACATACCAAGATCTACCCCTTGATTACTCCCCTACTCCCCCATTAACCCTAGTTAAAGGACTACTCACACATCATGGTGGTAAGCATACAAAAGAGGGTGTCAAGCATATTAGTAAGCATGAACAAGATGATGAAGTAAATAAAAAGACAAGTAAATAGATGATTAAGTAAAAAGTGAAATATTATACCAACTTAAGATGAGTAAGAGAATGGAAGAACAATGAAAGAAAGCTTTGATTAATGAGAAGTTGTTAATTCCCCAATCCAAAACTCAATAATTCTTCTATTACAAAACTAGATCTCTAATTACTTGAATAACAAGGAAATGATTAAAGTGTAATTAAGCTAATATAATCTAGGAGATGAGGTAGTAATGCTCTCTCTAGCTCTCCGAAATTACATAGGCTATTTATACTAAGTACAAAATTAGGGTTAACTAAGGGCTTAAATGACGATTAGGCCCCTTTCATTAGTCCAAGGATGAGCAAGGTCTTTTAGGAATCGTGGGAGTACACAATATAATCGCAGAGAGCATTTTGCAGGGGGACTCGTGCGAGTCATGCGGGACTCGCACGAGCTGGCTACAAACTCCCACGAGTCAGGGATGACTTGTGCGATTTCTCCATTAGTTCAACTCTTCTTTGTTTTCTGCCCTAAGATTCTCGTGGAGGCTCCTCAGGACCCGTGGCAGTTCCTCATCATTGCCCGAATACTTCACATAACTACTACGGTCTTTAGTATTAATCCCTTCTTCTTGCTTGGTCGTTATATGCGATCCATTTAGTCCTCGAATTGCTCCAAGAATGCATGGTTGGCACTCCTCTCCTACCAAGAGCACCAAAACCACATAGAATATCAAATTGGGCAACTAAAGATAGAAAACGACTTTAATACTCGTGATTTTTAGTATCGGGACACTCGGTAGAGTACAGGGTACTCGACCGAGTGTCCATCTGTGTTGGTCTGTCAATACGCTGGAAGTGGGGGACTCGGACAAGTGCGGAGCACTCGGTCGAGTGGCGTGTACTCGGTCGAGTTCAGTGCACTCGGTCGAGTTCAGTGCACTCGGTCGAGTGTCGTGTACTCGACCGAGTGTCCGGTTCGTATCGGGTTTTTTGGCAGAAAGTATAAATATTAGGACGAGAAGAAGTAAATCATTATTTCACTTTTCAATTAAAAAAGCTAGACATCGTTTACTGCTCCTCCTCCTAATCATTCATTTCGCGGCTCGTCTCTACCGTTTGTTGGGGTTTTCACGCATCGTAAGACCGTAATCGTAAGGGTAAGTCTTTAATTGAGTCTTTTGGCCTTTAATACGAAACCCTAATTTCTGATTTGGCGGTTTTAGGGATTGTGTATCTTATTTGTATCAATTGATTCGTTATAGGAGGAGACTTCATAGAGGAAGCGTATTGATCTCTTCCTTGTGCCGGATTTCCTTGATTTAGGTAGGATTTCCTACTCAGTTGATTGTAGAACTATGTGTTGTATTAATCTGACGGTATTVTGATGTATTTTGTGATATGATTCTATGATTGTGATGATATTGTGATGGCGGAGTTGGTGGTGGATGTTGGAGTTGGGTGTGATTGAGATTGTGATTGTGATATTTTTTTTTTTGCGAGCCATTGTGAGAGGTGTTCTCACCCCGATTGTTCGCCTCCTGAGTTCTCTCAGTGCAGGAGGGATGTGCACATTAAGGGACTTGGGTATTGTGGGTGGGTTTAGGTGGTTGGCTGTGGTCTTCCACTAGGAGGGCTACATACTTCGGTGTGTAGTCGGTTACTTGATGTTGGTGTGTGGTGATGCTAATGGTGGTGGTGCGGCGTTGTTTCCTTCTGGTTGCATTACTTACTGTATATAGTTGTTCAGTCGACTGACCCCTCATTTGTTTTAAAAACTATGGTGATCCATTCAGAGATGGTGAGCAGTTGGTTTAGCGGGTAATGACGATGATGGTTGTTCACTACGCGGCGGGTTAGCAGGGTGGAATCTCACGAGTTTTGTAGTAGCTTCCGCAGACAATAATTAGTTACCACTTTACTATAAGTTATTATCACATTACTTTGTTTAGTTTTGTACTCCGTTTTATGCAGGGATTTTTATTCACTTAACTTATATTTATTTTCTAATGTTTCATCATGGTTACTATGATGTTCACTGCCTCGGGAAACCGAGATGGTAGCATCCCTGTATTCGGAGGTAGTCCTTGGTAAGGTGCCTCGGAGTATGGAGGTGTTACAACGACCCTAATTCTTGCACAAAGCATAGGGAACGAGGCTAGTTAGGGGACTAAATGTGTGTGTAAACAAGCCACATCAATCACCATCAACAACATCCTTGCTAATAACAAGATGATGGAAACTTAATTATCTCAATTGCCATCTTCAAACTCACAAAAGCAAAAGGGGCAATTACCACCTCAAGGTACCCCCCCTCCTAATAAGGAATAAAACTATAAATGTCATTCACTTGAGGAGTGGTACACATTATGAGGGACACAAGGAGCCAATTGAAGAAGATAATGTTGAGGGAAATGGTAAGTCAAGGGAAGGGATGCGAAATGGAGATTTGAGAGAAAGGAATGAGCCGGAATCATTGAAGAGGAACACCAAAGTAGTAGAGCCTACTACAAATGAATCATTGAAGAAGAGAAATGAAGAAAACGGCAAAGAAGTTGAAAGGGACCCCATTGTGATTAAGCTGCCCTTTCCAAGTCGTCAAGCTAAGCCAACAGTTGATGAACAACTTAGGAAGTTAATGGAAATTGTGGAGAACTTGGAAGTCTCTATCCCATTCACGGAACTTATCACTCATGTCCCGGCCTTTGGGAAATATATAAAGGATATTCTTACCAAGAAGAGGTCCATTAAAAGGTCGGAGACTATTTTTTTCACCGGCACTAGTAGTGTCATCATTCAAGGAAATTCACTACCTAAGGTTAAAGATCCGGGAAGCTTGTCTATCCCATGTACCATTGGTGACACTACTATTGATAAAGAACTATGTGACCATGGTGCTAGTGTAAGTGTTATGACATACTCGGTATATGAAAAGCTTGGTGTGGGGGAATTGAAGTGTACTTCTAAGACATTGCAAATGGCAGACCGTACGAGAAAGAAACCACTAGCTGTAAGGGAATATGTGCAGGTAAGAGTCGAGCAATTCTTCAAACCGGTAAACTTCTTCATAGTGGACATGGAAGAAGACTCTAATATACCCATGATCTTGGGACGACCATTTGTGACACCCCGCGTTAGAGCGAAATATATAACTAATAAAATTTTAAAACTTTTTAAGGTTCAACACGAGGTATCAGTAATCATAAATAAACGAGTGCGAAGAGTACGCAACTCTTAGGTTACAGAAACCAAGATAGTCAAATGGGGAAAAGATATCCCATGAATAAACAAGATTAAGGGTAGGCAAGCCTAGCAAAATATGTAACCAAGTCCACGGGTCACGTCCTCGCTAGCTCACAAGTCTTCCAACCCACCAAAGGTTCATCACAAACCTGTCATTTATGTAAACATGAACACCACAGTCAGTGGGGAGTAACTCAAGGATCTCCCAGGCATATTAGTTAAGAAGAAAATAACAAGAAACTGAATTAAGTGAGCATATCAATTATAATATGAATAACTAGAATAACAAAGGACATGAGATCATGAGGAGTAGATAAGAAAGGAAAACATGATAATAAGGGTATTGAACAAGAATAAAGCATAATCCACATAAACATCTCTGATATATCACCACATGAACAACATTCTCAATACAAATGTGAGTGAAAACCGTTGCCATTTTCCTTGAAACCATTTTAACACATAATGGATGAGATATGGCTACAAATGTCACATGTATACCAAAACCTTGCATCTCACCAAAAATACGAATTGGAACATTAATCCCGCCAATCATATCGATACTAGGTGGCTTGCATCTCACCCCTAGTGTCAGTATGATCAATACCAAAATAGACTCAAATGAAAGATGACATGTACTCTATTCAAACCACGCAAAACCTTTACTACTCTAGACTCAAACTCCACTTAGTAGGACAAACGGTCCTAGTCTAAACCTGGCTAGACTCTCGAGAGAAAACGTCTCCCGAACGACATACGACAAACGGTCACATCCAAGACCCGGCCAACAAATGGTAGCCGAGTATCCCACATTAAGCAAACGGCCTAAGGAGGTGGAAAAGATAAGAGTGAACCCAAACTAGGCAAACGGCCAAAGTGGGGCGTAAACACAAGATACGCATGTATTAGCAACATAACAATATCAAAAAGTAACACAATGACACTACCATAAGAAGACAACATGCCCAACAATAAATGAGAGCCCACAAACATAACTCAAATGACCAATAAGAGCAAACATGGTAAACTAGGGTGAAACATCCGAAAATTGTCATTAAATATGTGAAGGGAACAAGTACTGGATGTCATAATGATAAAAAGTCTCAGCACACCATACATAAGCATTGGAACAAAGGCAAAGAAGCATAATCAATAAGAACGATAAACCTCAATGCAAAATGACAAGTTTAGAACTTGAATACAATAAGGGTCCACTTGAAACGGTTATAAATAGAGTTCTAAACATGAAAATATGGTGAAGCCAGTTGGAGGTGATAGTGATGTGAAATTACTTGATTTAAAGATTGAACAGTTCATAGCACTGTTCGAATGATAAACCTACTTGAACATTTACATTGTTTGAATTGCAGCGGAAATAGTTATGTATTTTTCGTATTTTATGAATGTTTGACGCACGAAAGTAAGTAAGGATATGTGTATAACTCTAACCTCACAAGGATTAAGCCAAACACTAGGGATTCAACCTCGCAAGGAAGAAAGAACACTAATCTCGCAAGACTAGCAAAGAACGCTCGCAAGCAATTAAGTAAAACTTAACTTTGAATATTATTCGATGTCAGTCCAATAAACAACACATGACCCTTATTTATACTAATATGGAACGACCTAACAATGCCTATGTCGGTTCCATCTCTTACCATAACACAAATTACCTTAACTCACAAGCTACCTAGAATTAGGAAAGTTTCCCTAAATATTTTAGGAAAGTATTACAACAACTCTAAATTAAATAAATAACTTGAATAAAAGAAACTAATGTACTTTATAGTACTTATTCCTAATTTCTAAACATATTAGGATATGACTTCTTATGCAAGAAGTCTCGACACCACTACCTTGGATGTCAAGTAAACACGTGATCTTTGTCTGAATAATACTGGAGCATTTAGAACAGTCCTGGTGAATGTTCAATAATCTTCATTACGACATATTCCATTCCAAGTTAACATATTAACTTGCCTTGAGCCAATTTTGAACCCTTCAACTAACTTGGAAATGTCACGACTAATTAACACTTAATGGTCACTCATTGCTCCTGCATCATTCTCCCCTTCTTTTTGAGAATTTGCCCTCAAATTTTCATCATCTAAATACGGAGAAAGATCACCTATGTTGAACGTAGCACTAACTCCACCATACTCACTTGGTAAATCTAGCTTGTAAGCGCTTGTCCCATAATACTCAATCACCTTGAATGGTCCATCCGCCCTTAGCATCAACTTATTTTTTCTTCTTGATGGAAATATTTCTTTCCTTAAATGCAACCACACAAGATCTCCAACATTGAAAATAGGCTGCTTATGATTCTTATTAGCTTTCTCTTTGTACCTTGCATTAGCTTTCTCAATTTGAGCTCGAACTTGTTCACATACTCGAAGGAATGCCGCCTGCCTCTCCTTAGCTTCAAAACTCACTGTTTCCTTCCTTGGGATATGACCTAAGTTAATAGGAAGATAAGGATTCACCCCATACACAATCTCAAATGGTGCTCTTCCAGTGGTCATCGACGGTGTTCTATTATAAGCCAACTCCGCATGAGCCAATTTAACATCCCAGTCCCTGGTACTCTTGCCCACAAGCCCTCTAAGCAAACTTCGGCCTGCCCATCTATTTGAGGATGATGAGAAGTACTAAAAAGTAGCTTAGTGCCCACCAATCTCCACAAGGTCTTCCAAAAATAGCTCAAAAACATCACATCTCTATCCGAGACAATAGTAATAGGAATACCATGTAAACGGACGACCTCTCGATAATACAAATCAGCAATATCAGTAGCATCATCCATTTTGTGACACGGAATAAAATGAGACATCTTTGAGAAACGATCCACAACCACCATGATCGAATCTTTTCCTCCTCCAGTTCTAGGTAAGCCAAGAATGAAGTCCATACTTACCTCTCTCCATGGTTGTGTAGGCACGGGTAAGGGTGTGTATAATCCCTTTGTGGAAGAACTCTTTGCCTTTTGACAAACCACACATCTAGTCACAATATCTTGCACATATTTATTCATCTTAGGCCAATAGAGGTGCTCACTTACCATATCATACGTCTTGTTAACACCAAAGTGTCCTACCAAAGCTCCTTTATGTGCTTCACGAACAATCACCTCCTGAATCGACCCTTTAGGAATAGAAAGTCGATTGCCTTTGAACAAGTAACCATCCTGGAGAGTGTACAATCCAGTAGGTTCAATTACCTCTTTAGCAAAGTCAGGATCAGTTTTGTACNAGCCACCACGTTTGAACTCCCCGTCTTATACTTTGATGAAAAAGTAAAAGATTGCAAGAACTCCACCCATTTAGCATGCCTAGGATTCAACTTTTTTTGGCCATGAATGTGCTTCAATGCCTCATGATCAGAATGTAATAATAATGTCTTAGGTCGCAAGTAATGACTCCAATGATCCAAAGCTCTCACAATTTCGTAGAACTCTTTGTCATAGGTTGAATAGTTTAGTCTTGCACCACCCAATTTTTCACTAAAGAACGCAATAGGCCGCTTCTCCTGCACCAACACAACCCTTATTCCTACTCCACTTGCATCACACTCAACTTCGAACAATTTATCAAAATCAGGAAGTGCTAGAACGGGTGAAGAACATAACTTGTTTTTCACTTCCTCAAACGCTTCTTGTGCACTGGCAGTCCACACAAACTAACCTTTTTTTGTCAACTCTGTGATAGGCGCTACAATGGAACTAAAATTTTGAATAAATCGCCTATAGAACGAAGCCAACCCATGAAAACTCCTAACTTCAGTTGTAGTCTTAGGTACTGGCCACGCTTGGATAGCTTCTTCCATCAATGGATCCATGCTCACTCCATCCTTCCCCACAATGTAACCAAGAAAAGTTACACTAGTTACCATGAATGTACACTTTTCTGTTTACCAAACCAACTTCTGATTTCGAAGAGTCTCAAAGACTGTTCGAAGATGTTGCAGATGTTCCTCATTATTCTTGCTATAAACGAGAATGTCATCAAGATAAACAACCACAAACTTGTTAAGGAATGGCCTCAACACTTCATTCATAAGTCTCATAAATGAACTAGGAGCATTGCATAATCCGAAAGGCATAACAAGCCATTCATATAGCCCTTGCTTTGTTTTGAAAGTCGTCTTCCATTCATCCCCTTCTCGAATTCTCATTTGATGGTATCCACTCCTTAGATCAAGCTTTGAAAATACACACGCACCAGTAAGCTCTTCAAGCATATCGTCTAATCTCGGCATTGGAAACCTGTATTTGATGGTTATATTTTCATAACTCGACTATCAATGCACATACGCCAAGTTCCATCTTTCTTAGGCACCAACAAAGCTGGCAYGGCACATGGACTAAGGCTCTCTTGAACATAYCCACGATCAATCAACTYTTGTACTTGTCTTTGAAACTCCTTTGACTCTTCGGGATTGCATCTATAAGCTGGTTTATTAGGTAGCTGCGCTCTAGGAATTAGATCAATTTGATGCTCAATACCACGTTTAGGTGGTAACCCGTTTGGCAACTCTTCTGGGAACACGTCACAAAACTCGTGTAACAAACCCTGTACTACCTCATCCTTGTTTGTTTCCCCCTCCAAGTCACGCACCATTAATACATACGCTTGCTCACCTCTAGCCAAAACCTCTTCTACTTCCCTAGCACTCATAAACAAGCTCCCCTTCTTGGTGCTAGCCTTCTTACATTTGTTGGGTGTCAAAGGATTAAGGTGAAACTTATTCTTCCCCTTACTCACTATATACACATTACTCCTCCCCTCATGTTCAACCTTTCGGTCAAACTGCCATGGTCTACCCAAAAAAATATGACATGTGCTCATGGGTATTACATCGTACCAAACCTCATCATCATAAGGTCCCAAGTTAAAAGAAATCAATGCTTGTTTCCTAACTTGAATGCCATTGTTCC
>VHZZ01001656.1:95359-106765 GCA_009801015.1 Silene noctiflora | reverse complement strand
CCTACTCGGTCGAGTAGACCACCTACTCGGCCGAGTCAACCCTACTCGGTCCCCCACTAGCTCACTCGGTCCATATCCAATCTTCAGTAGGTCTATTCTAAGTTCCACTTGGTCTAATTTAAGGGAAAATCTTACTCTCGTATGACTCTCATGTATCCCAAGGCTTCTCGTACGGATCCCAAAATATCCGGGTATTACATAACAACCCGATCTTAGATCAATCTTGGAAAAGACCCCAGCTCCACTCAACTGGTCAAAGAGATCATCAATCCTCAGTAAAGGATACCTGTTCTTCGCGGTCGCATGGTTTAACTCTCTGTAATTGATACACAACCTCATACTACCGTCTTTCTTTTTCACGAATACACTGGTGCACCCCAAGGTGATACACTTGGTCGAATGTATCCCTTATCTAACAACTCATTCCGCTGATTCTTCAACTCTTCCAGCTCCTTTGATCCAATCCGGTACGGGCCCTTAGATATAGGTCTCGTCCCCGACTTAACTTATAAAATGAAATCGATATCCCTCTTAGGAATTAATCTTGGTATTTCATCTGGAAAAACATCCCCAAAATCACCCACCACCGGTATATCTTCTGTTGTAGGCTCCGCAACCCGCATGTCTCTTATATGGCATAAGATTATAGGGAACCCCTTCCTCAAGTATGACTCTAAAGTCATAGCTGCAATCATCTTTACCTTGGGTTTCACTATGAACCCTCGGTATGACACTCTAATTCCCTTTGGACCTTTCAAAGAAACCTTTTTCTAATGACAGTATTATCTTAGCCTCATACTTACCCAACCAATCCATCCCGACTATGACCTCAAACCCATCCATAGGGAACTCAAATAAGTTAACTGGTAAATCTACCTGCCCAACCACCATAGATACCCCCTTTATACAACTTATGACATGACACTGACTCCCCCCGAAGGTATAAACATGTTATCTTTAACCATTTCAAACTCCCCCAAACCAATTGCTAAGGCATGACCTTTAGATACAAACGAATGAGTAGTCCCCGAATCAAACAAAACAAAAGTCGGCTTATGATTAATAAGAAAAGTACCGGTGACGACTTGCGCATCTTCATCAACTGCCTGTTTACCCATCATAAACAGCTTGCCACAATTCTTTTGACCACCTCCCTGGACCGTAGTCGCCGATCTAGTAGGCTTGGTCACAGAAGTCTGGTTCCCATTGTTACTCGGGCGCTGATATGCCCCACCATTGTTGTGGTTATAGCCACCACTGTTGTTGTTGCTCTGACCACCCTGACTGTGCCATGACCCAGTCGGGCTATTACTCGCCATACTTTAACTCGGAGCCTGCGAATAGTTCCCGTGATAAGACCACGAGAAGCCTCCTCCCCAGCGGAAGCAGTGCAAGGTAGAGTTGTCACTAGAGCTCCGACCTCTTCTATCTCCGAAACGAGATCTATCACTGAAACCAGACCCTCCAGAATAAGCTTTAGCCTGGTTGTGGTTAAAACGCTTGAAGCTAGAGTGGTTACCACTTTCACTCTCGGATTTTCTTTTCTCACCTCCCTTTCTTTGGCTTCCTTGGCCATATCAACCAACCTCTCAGCATTCCCCGCCCCCTTATACACTTCGGTCAGATCAGAGATCACTCTAGCAGGTAGGTTCTCCACAATATTTAGTGACAACACCTTCTTGAAACGGAGAGCCAAACTCAGCTGACTCATCTCCATGTCCTCCGTATAGCGTGACAACTCATTAAACTTGTGATAGTACTTAGACAGTCATACTATCTGCCATAGTAAAGGTATCAAACTCGGTCCTCAACCTGTTACAGACATGCTTTGGAACAAAGTGAATCCTCATAGCTCTTTTGAACTCAGCCCATAGAATCGCAGTCTTACCCAAGCCCTTATAATACTCGCGCGCAGCGTTCCTTTCACGGTGCCACCACACCCCAGCCTCATCTCGCAGATAAAACGCAGCCTGCACCACTCTCATATCCTCCAGACAGTTGACAACCTCTAGCACACTCTCCATCTCTCTATGCCAGTTGTTGAGTAACTTAGGCTCGTCGGTGCCCTCATAAGTGGTAGGGTTGAAGCGGGAAATAGTGGTGCTCATTATGGAGGTATACACAACTACTTCCTTCCACCTCCCCACATTCTTTAAGGCCTCAGTAAGCGCCTCATGCTGCTTGATCATTCGAGCAATCTCATCTAGACTCATCTCCAAAGCCTAGATGTAAGCGACATGTTTCTTTGGCGACATCTTTGAGCTTCAAAAACAAGGATAAATGTAAGCACATAGCCTACGACTCAAAATAAAAATCATATCCATCAAAGACGTACTCGGTCGAGTACACAACACTCGGTCGAGTGTATAACCTACTCGTCCGAGTCTCAGACTCTAGTAGCTGATCAGAAGATCAACCAAAAACACAGTCGGTCGAATAACAAAAGTACTCGGTTGAGTTTCACCCACTCAGTCGAGTCCCCTACTTGCCCGGTCGAGTGGTAACATCCAGTAACTAATTAGCAACCATGATAAACGTACTCGGTTGAGTACGCCCCACTCGGTCGAGCTCCTACTCCGCTTGGTCGAGTGGTGACAACCAGTAGCTACTGCCAACATCATAGACATCCCCACTCGGTCGAGTGCCAAGATACTTGGTCGAGTACCTCCTACTCAGTCGAGTACCCTGCCTCACTCGACCGAATCATGCAATTTCGACTCCCATCACATTCTCATAAACAAATAAGGCAGTCCTATATCCTATTCAGATGTTCCTAAGTTACAAATGCCAACAAATAAATCATACAACATGCAATCTTCATTTCTCATCCAATATTTCAACCATTCTTACTTTATTTCACACTCCTTCTAACCACAACATATATACTCATCCACATCATTCATAACAAGTAAATGTACCAATCTCTACTCATGCACATACAAACACACACGTAACGATCCCCATGACACACCCGGTAGTGACCAGTTCGAGGTTGTGAGGGTAATGTTACGGTTTTAGGACGTCTCGTAAACCTTTGCGGTAGCCCCAAACAACTGCTTCCCAGGTTCATTTTATTTTGACACCCTATATTCATTTTGTTCATTAGTTTCAGGTTCCAAAATCGTCGCTCTGATACTACTTTGTAACACCCTCATTTACCAAATTGCCTTACCAAGGCCTACCTTAATAGATGGAGATGCTACCGTCTCGATTGCCGGAAGTAGTATGCATCAAATAAACCATAAAGAAACATTTTAATAAAGTAATACGGTTTAGGTGATTACAACAATACTCTCAAAATCCAACTGTAAAACCAAAAATACAAATCCATGATAAAAGTATCTAAAACATAGTGACAGCGGAAGCTAGCTAGACTCGGTGGTTCTCCCATTCATCCCGTACGAGCTCAACCAACAAACCTGCTAGAAATCTGCTTATCATTCTCAAATGAATTACCGCAGGTTCACAACACAAAGCAAGGTTCAGTAAATTTCACAACAAACCAAAGCTACGAAACAAACAACAACAATAATCTTCCTGAATTAACCAAACCCATCCATCAATGCAACCGTCTGAACCTCAGTCAGACCTGGAAGGTTACCCATCGCAACAGGTACCCACACCGCCAGTGGTAGACCACAACCTTGCCACCTAATCCCCGCTCATCGCAACGAACGAATTCATATCATAAATGTGCGCATCCCCTTTATGACGGGAACCACAAGAGGCGAACATGGGGTGAAGACCATCTCCCGACGATGGCTTCGCAAACAATCCTAACAACGATAACAATCCATAATCTGTACACCACAACAAAATAATACACATTTCCATTAACATAAAACAACACACAGATGATTGAGTAGGGAAACCCTACCTTATTCGAAATTCCGCAACAACACAATCAACGTAGCTAAAATCGCTCCTCTATGAAACCGTCATCTAACAAAGATAATTAACAATACTATATTACAATCCATCAACAAACAACTAATAACCCCCCCCCCCCCCCCCCCCCCCCCCCCCCCCCCCCCCCCCCCCCCCCCCCCCCCCCCCCCCCCCCCCCCCCCCCCCCCCCCCCCCCCCCCCNAATCTAACCCAACCTAGGGTGCAATTAACATAACAATTACAAGCTAGCGGAAGCGAACTTACCAATTATCAACACACGAACGCAGAAATTCGACAACAAGGACTAGATCTTGCTTGCTAGGTGATTAGAGTGATTGGGGAAGTGATTTGAGAAATGTTTTAGGTTAGAAACTGATTATATAATGTTTAGATGAAATATATATAACCCCCGTATCACTCTAATCAGACCGCGGAAAAACGACCCATCAGACCGGACACTCGGTCGAGCACCATACATACTCGACCGAGTACGTCCTACTCGACCGAGTATATATCTCACCTACTCGGCTGAATGCTCACAGGCAGTAGCTTGCCACAAAACACTCGACGACCTACTCGGTCGAGTACAGTCTACTCGATCGAGTTCCTCTACTTAGAATCCGAGGTATTACATCATATAAGCTCAGTTAGATTTGTATTAGATGTACGATACTCATATACATCTAGATGTATAGTCCTATTTGTGTCCTAAGTGCGTGTTTATGGCTGGAGACACGCCATTCGGAATGACATTTTCACTTTATCCCATTTTCAGACTTTTTGTAACTTTGCATTTCATTCTCATAAGAGACACACCATTGCTAATGGCGCGTTTGTACCGCGCTACAGGGTTTAAAAACCCGAGCCTACATCGACACCATTTTGACAAATATTTTCAAAACCAACTCAAAACGACAATACTTTAATTTTGAGTATTATTTAAAAAAAAAAATGTCCTGTTTTTATTTAGAGTATTTTTTTTACTTAACGGAATATTTTATATATGCTTGGTTAAAACTAATCAGAAACCTCCACTGTTAACTGTACAAGCGGTACAACCTTTTGGATTAATCAAATTTCTTCGATTTTAAACAGCAATCTGATCGTAAGACATTTTTTTTTTTAATTTGGGGTTAGTTTTTTGTTGAGTAACTATTGTTATAGGAAGAATGGTTATTGGTTGTGGGAAACTGGCGGCTTGGGTAGGAGACGAAAGGGGAAACGCGTGGCGGTATCATATAAAGGGGGATGGTGGGTACAAGAACGTGGGGGTTTGAGCGAAGAGGTTAATTTTTATAACTTTGGTCATGAATATCAAGCCAAGTACATATCAAACTGAGTTTGGTTTAATGAGTCCAAACCTATCAAACAATAGGTCTCAAATGTGTAAATTTGAGGACAAAATTATTCAGTAACAGCACTTTGGCAGAGTGGGCTACACTATTGCGCACCACTTACATTCATGTCGTTCGATTTCGGTCACACGTGAGTTTGGGGTTCAAACAAGTTTAAGAAATTAAGAGCAATGTACCATCTATACTAAAGGTAGAATTAGAAATCATTTATTGTTCGATTTAAAGGTAAAGATGTCTTATGAGAATTAGAAATCATTTATCGTTCTAATAAATTATTTATATGTTTTACTCTAACTAAAAAAATTCACACTATACTTTTCTTAAATAAAAAATTTAAAGAATATGCACTTTGTCTTAATGTGAAAAATATTTAAATAACATACTCCATTTTCAAAATAATTACAATTTCTTTTAATAGAAATATATGTAAGGCGAACCAATTTTTTTAGCACTCCATATATTTATAGAACAACGGGATACAATGTATTATTTGGCAGAGGGACTCCAAATTCAATTGGACATTCCTCATGAATGTACTTTAGAAAATATTATTTATAACCCGATTTTTACATACTTACATTATTTGTGATAAAAAGAAACTCGTTCATATAATTAAAATTTCAACAAAATAATAATAATATATAAATATAATAAAATGTGGTAAAAAAGTTATGTAAGAGACCGCTTAAAAGTAAATGAAAAGAACAAAGTGAAGGGATAATGTTTTATATTTAGCTAGTTTTAAACCCATACATATTACACGGGTATGCTATTTTAATCTTTGTTATTATAAAAAAAATGTAATGAATAAAAGTGATTAATTTTTGTATAAAATCATATCTAATACTCTGTATCAAAAATGTAGATTATATATCAAAAACCTTATAAATATAGGGTGAATTTAAGTATGCATTGAACTTCAATATATATCCTAACAAAATTGTCATATACTGATATACATATAGAAAAAGGAAAAGAAACTTATTACTCTGTATCAAATTATTACGTATAAAATGTTTGTAAGAATAATCACTATAACATCTAGTTTCAACCTTGATTTATGATTTGGAAATTTGAGCGTACATTCAAAAGTGTTAAACTCAATCATGCAAAGTGCATTTATTTTCTTGTAAAAACTTTGTTATTATCAAAATTTGGAGGATTATAAATATACTCTATAAGTTTTATATAATGTGGCATTCTATAGTTTTTCTTTTTAAGCTATGTTTTCAATATAAAGATAAGAGTTCCAAAATTTTGATCACAAAAAAGGTGAAGTGATACCCATTTCTTAAACACTCCTAACATTCAAGATTCTACGATGGCATAGTTGCGAGGTTGAATAGTAAAAATACAGAAATGTCAATGTTAGTTATATAGGAGAATACTAATTAATGTAGCATACATTTGCCTGTTTGTTTTGTTGAACCCATACCACTTCTCTTAACACAATTTCAAAATAACAAATTATATAAACATGTAATCATAGATGTTTAGTAAAATAATATTTATAATGCTACCCACATAGTGTGGATAGAAAATAAAATTATATATTTATCTAAGCTTTAAAATTTACAGAAAACGCATTAAATGACACACTTTCCTCGTACCCATACCCGATAAGCATTACTAATTTTCTTATTTAACTCACTATCCACATCCAAATATTTGTTTTTAAAATGATTTTCATCTAAATTATAAAGTTTAAAAATTGCACCCGTTAAATATATTCATTGCCCATCAGGTATATTCACTAAATTTGTCGATGATTTTAAACGATTCAACAACTCAAATGAACTAAAACAATTGGACTTAACTTAGTTACCTTAATACTCTAATTCCAAACTAATCAGCTCACTAAATAACAAAGCTAGATAATAGCCCAATTGATTATATAGACGCATAACGAGCCCTTACCCTTGCCTATGGAGTACTTCCTATTTAGAGATATCCTACAATTATTATAGCCTAGTAATCCCATTTTACCCTAATCACCCTCCATAACATTCCTGCCTCCATTCTACTCCATTTCACCCTACTCTCCCCACTTATTCTCTTTTCATAATCTCTCTATAAAATTGTCTCTAATGCAATCTGTCCATATAATTACGCTTTTCCGTTCTTTTGACTCTAACATTTGTAGATCTGTTGACTATTTGTACCTAAGTCTATCGAATTTTTGAAAAGGTAATATTAAAAATAATCATTAATTTATGGTAAGCACTTTTTTTTTTTTTTTTTTTTTTTTTTTTGCATTTTTTTAATGTTTTAAATACTAATAAGTCTTTTTGTATTTTTCAATTTAAATTGAATTTTTATGATACATTAAGCAGATTCATTTTTGCATTGCATAAAAAAAGATATGAACGTAGAGTTTGCTTTTTCAACAAAAAATGAATTTCTTTGAAAACATGTATTTTCAACCACAGACTGACACATTAGCACTGTGGTTATTGGTTTAATAAATAGGATTTTAGTTTTGTCTTTTCAATAACTTGGTTACTTCATCGTGTGAAGTGCTCATGAATTGTCTATATGTCATTCTTCTAAAGTTAAAAGAAATGGAGAAATCATGCCCTATAACTCAGTATTCATGTCTAATGGATGGTGTAATATTTTAATTTGTAATGCTCATTTCATGTATTCTCCACCAACCCTCTAAGTTTTAGATTTTATCATATATGATACTTATTTATAAATCAACGTCTAAACCATTTTTCAAAACACCTGGCAAAATACAAAATCAAAATGGAGACCAATGTAATAGTAATTGACAAAGATGTAGAAACGGATGAGATAGTTATCTTAATGTCTCCGAAAGATTCAGTGGCTCATGAAATTATATTTTTGTCAAATATTGACCAAGCAGTAACTTTTCCTGTTGAAACCCTTTATTTTTTTCAAGTTGAAGAAGACAAAAAAGCGCCTACAAATAATATTGCGGACAAAGTGAAGAAAGCAACATGTCAACTTCTTATCCCTTACTATTTTATGGCCGGTAGACTAGAATTTAATGGTGATTTGCATAAATTAGAGCTTGTTTGCAATAATGCTGGAATTCCTTTTGTTAGCGCGAGCTCAAAGCTTATGTTAAGTGACCTAGGAGATCTTTCTCTTCCAAACCCTACATTTGGTTACTTCATCCATCGTACAAACGTATACGGTAAATTACATGAAAGACCGCTTTTAACAATCAAAGTAAGTTGTTTATAATTAACTAATTTAATAATTTCTAACGTGCTTATGAATGATATTTAATTTAGAATATATTGTATAGTAAAGTTTTATATATATACATATTAGAGTCTCAAATTATTACACTTTTGTCTCGACCACTTGTTCTTTTTTGATAAAATACTCGTCACAAAAATTTAAAAGGCAAACAATATTAAGATAATGAGTGAGTTACATAACAATTATATGCTCGTAGTTTGTGCATGAGATAATAGTTAGTGCACGTATATAATAAGAGCTATTAAAGTTCTTGATACATCTCGATATGATACTTATCATGCTTGTATATAATAAGAGCTATTAAAGTTCTTGATACATCTCGATATGATACTTATCATGCTTGTTATAGGTTACAAGATTCAAATGTGGAGGATTTTCAGTCGGATTTTTGACAAGCCATGCAATTTTGGACGGCAAAGCTGCTTGTGAAATGTTTTTGAATCTCGTGTCAATATGCAAGGGTGAAGGCTTAAAATTTCCAGTGATATGCAACAATAGGACATCAATCAAAGCCAGAAATCCTCCTACAATCAAATACCCTCATAATGAATATATAATGTTACCAAAAATATCTTCTCTTGCAACTGCCTTTACCACCTCTTATGAATCAGCACCATCTCCATTGATCTTTGCAAACAAACACTCTCATAAACTCTTTAAATTTAATCTTCAAATGATAACTCTACTTAAAGATAAATCAAAGATAAAATGCTCAACTTTTGAGGCTATCGTTGCACATATATGGAAGCAAAGAACAAAGGCAGTTTTCGAAAAATCTGATGACTTGTCAACTGTTTTATTTGCAGTAGACATACGGTCAATAATTTCACCACCTTTACCAAAGGGATTTGTCGGAAATGCTGTAGTTACAGCTTTTGCCACTTCAAAAGTCAACGACTTACTAGAAAACCCAATATCATTTGGTGTAAGGTTGATCAAAGAAGCTAAAGAAAGAATAACAGAAGAATATATAAGGTCGGTGATTGATTGGTTGGAAATTTATAAGGGTATTCCAGCAACAACCAATGGTAATTTCTACGTATCGGCATGGTGTAAACTTCCATTTGGTGACCTTGATTTCGGGTATGGACCACCGATACACATGGGACCAGTTCTAAGTGGAAGCGATGAGTTTGTGTTGTTACTTTCTCAAGGGAATGCAAATCAAAATGGTAACGTAGGTATAAATGTATGGATGGGTCTTGAAAAGGAAAAAATGAACAAGTTTATAACTTACGTGTTCGATATATAATTGAGATAATTATATTTTATAATGCCTTTGTTTTAAAACTAAAAAAAATAATAACTTAAATTAGCAATAAATGTATAATGATTTTATCATAATAATTATTTATTTAGTACTTATATATGATCTTGTCATAGATTTTAGGGGTCCATTATTAAGAATATATGGCTAGTACAATTGTACAATATAGTTTGCATTTTTATAGTTTGAAGAACTTTCATATCTTTATTCTATAAAAGCCAAGTCTTTTAAAAACTCCTCATTGGTTCCTTATTTTAAAGAAACATAATACTTTTTTTTTTCTCATTTTGAACGGGCCTCCCTCAATTTAAGGGGAGCTTATTTGTTTTATTTCTTTTTCTCAACTATACCAATTACTATAATTTTCAATCTACAAATACCATTTTATCAATTATACAAATAAATACAATCAACTATACAAATCCATACATGATATTCCAAATAAATTGTGAACATCTACAAAATACAAATTTTAAAGTTACAAATTTGCAAAAATAATCTGAATTAATTAAAAAAATTATAAAACTTATGTGATCACATCAAGAATTAAATGCTCGGGCGACTAAAATGAGTGACCAAATATATTGTCTAATCAGACTCATGAATCAATTATCAACCTCATGCCTTCAGGACATTTATTTCGAAATGCCTGGAAGTTAATGTACATAGCAAAAAAATAAGTACAAATACATAATTTATCAAACTTAAAAGTATATTCAAAATAAACATATACTTAAAATAAGAATATATAAGTACTAATTGTTTGAGATCAATAAATATATTGATTATTTTTTAAAAAAGGCCAGAATTTAATAATATTAAAAAGGGGTGGGGGGGATAATGTTTAATGTTGAGTCATATTTATATACATTTATATGCCTCCCCTTTAGTTGTTTTGATACGGTTTTCATGCTAGAATACGTTGTTTATATGTCATTTATGTTAGAATGAGATACTTCCGCATTTTGGTGTTTTAATGCAGATTTGGAGCATTTATAGAGAATTTGGAAGATATGAGCACCGCAGATATGACATTATGGAATACACGAAGCATGGCACGAAAATCTAGAGAAATAGAGAAAGATAAGAGAAAAGAAGATTGCACGAAGAAGTGAGAAGAGGATGCATACTCGATCGAGTTCACTGATACTCGATCGAGGAACCGGGAGATCAATCAAAAAAATCAAATGTCGAGAGTTGAAGGTTTTAGGAATAGCGTACTCGATCGAGTATTCCGCAAGTTCCGTCTCCTGCGAGGACTTTCCTAAACCGGTTTAACTTCTATTATAAAATACCAAACTCGTAGGTTATTGTATGTTACGCATTATTTTCGTACTTTTACCCTAGAGTACTCTAAAAACTTCTAGTTTAGTTTAATTTTATAATTACTCCGGATCTAAGCTTTGTTCATCATTAATTTCGTACGGTATCTATTCAATCTTTCTTTACTGTTTCAATCTTTGCTATTTATCTTATTTATGCCTTTAATGATGCCTTCTATCAATATTATTGTTGTTATTATAATTAGTATGTGTAACACAATTTATTATCTGGGTGAAAAGGGATTTAGGTTGTTAGAAGGGGGTTTAATTAATGAATTGATTGTTAAATTGCTTTAAACTGTTGTTTAATTGTTGTCTTAATTCTAGTTAATTGATTACT
>VHZZ01001655.1:132860-148067 GCA_009801015.1 Silene noctiflora | reverse complement strand
AGCGCTTGACTAAATTGACAATTTTGTAAGGGTTATTTGTTTACGCTTGTAGCTTATAACTAATCTTATGTGGAATTAGAAGTCAACAACTTCATAGCAAAGTATTCAACAATTAAATAGATTAGAAGGGTCAATGATCAATTCATAACTAATTGGTGGAAATTACTTGGTCCAAGAATTATTCTCATATTTGTTTACACTTTCACTTATTTATATTGTTTTACATTTTATTGCATTAGATTGTTATTTTAGTAGATTATATCAACCAACATACTAAAACTCCCCATTTTGTTACTTTACTTTTGCACACATTAAATCGACAAAAAGACCTTCCTCGTGAGATCGACCCCTACTTACCCTTGTTATTGTTAAAGTTAGTAGTGAATACAAATATTAATTTGGAGACTCACGACAAGTCTAGCCAATCATTCGACCCGGATGAATGTTGCCAGATTTACTCATACCTTTACAGGCCACAGCACAGTGGGCGGTATCTACATCTAGCGTATCCGCAACACGGACATCCCAATCAAATCAAAATGACACATAAATAAAAAAAAAAAAGAAAAAGGGAAGGACAAGGTGTGTGGTTGGGAGGTTGAGTCACAAGACTGAAGTGAATTGACCCAAACTTGGTTGTACTCACTCCACTTTGATTCCATCTTACTCTTACTCCATTTTTGCATTGCAAAATCACTACAACAACACTAAATCCCCCATGAATTGTGGGATCTACAAGGGGCGGCAATGAAGAGAAGATCCAGTTTCCAGCAAAGATCATTTCAAAAATGCAACACTGCCCTTTTCTTCGCACTTTTACTATGTCTTTGCATTGCATCTTTACTCCTTCTTCAGTTCAATTCCCGCTCTCTTAATCTACTTTTGCCTAATCCCTTTGCTTCTAACCCTAAAATCGCCTTTCTCTTCATCGCTCGCAATCGTCTTCCTCTTGATTTTTACTGGGATGCTTTTTTCAGGGTATGCTTCTCTTTTTTATTTTAAAATTTTCTATAATGTTGGTCGTATTCTTGTCATGTTGTTGTGTACAACTCCGTATTAAGTAGTTTATTTTGGTAGTACTGTACTAATTTAGGATTAAGTAGTCTCAAATGTTAAGGCCCAGACATTTGAATTCATCCAAATGTCATTAGTAGTCATAATTATCAAGTTTACCATTTTAATTATGCCCCACTTTTTTTTTTTTTTTTTTTTTTTTTGAGCCAATAGATCATTTCATTAATAAAAACTCATACGACATCGATAAGTATTAAGATCAATATGAAGGTCAACTTTCCATT
Organism: Silene noctiflora; assembly: GCA_009801015.1. Taxonomy (NCBI): domain Eukaryota; kingdom Viridiplantae; phylum Streptophyta; class Magnoliopsida; order Caryophyllales; family Caryophyllaceae; genus Silene; species Silene noctiflora. The sequence continues at coordinate 146,769 of VHZZ01001655.1, read as the reverse complement.
ACTAGGTGGATGAGGACGATCATTACAAGTCCTTTGAATGATATACTGCATTTTGTTAATAATGGCTGCGTTTCTAAAACAACTTATTGATGTTTTTCATTTTTGGGTGTTGAGTCATTTATTGTTCTTTTTATTTTAAGAATGAACTTGATGAGTAATTTGATCATTCACACTCAATTTGGTCTACTTGTCATTTACTCAATTTGGTCTTTGTGCTAAAACTAAAGGACAACAATTGTCCGGGACAGAGGGAATAGTAGATTGCTTCAAATATGCGTCGGAATCTACTGCTCACCAAAAGCATTAAGATAGGACCTTGATGTGTAAATCTACTATTTAAACTCGTCTATACCGATTTTTATCTAACACACTGTCTAGCAAACGAGAGTTGCAGAAGTAAGAAAGGAGGTTTGGCAAATCAACAAATTTTACATTTTATAAAACTTGTATCATTTTAATGTACATGTTGAATATTCTGCTTCAATATGTTCTACATAAGCCAAATTACCAGGTTGGTAAAAAAAAATGGACTCTTGCCAGATTGGCAAAAAAAAGTGTCATCGGTGGCAAATTGGTAAAAAGAAAAGTAGATGAATGTGACAAATTGGCAAAAAAAGTAAACGGGAGGGACAAAAGTGTCACTTTATTTTAGTTTTTTGTTCTTCAAATTATACCCTTGCCTAAAAAATCCAACGGGAAAAATCTGTCACGGACGTAAACTAGACATCTCAAATATGATCTAAAACTCGAATTAATCCAACCTCACCCAAACTTGGTACGAACTTTCTTGATACTGATAGTTTTCTAATAATTTGACTCCAAGTTGGCTTGTAGCTGAACTGATTCAAAACTGAAATGACTCGTTCTTATTGGCCCTTTAATCCTTAATAGCAACCAAAACTTACCAAACTCATCCTATGTAAAGTGCATATAATGTATGAACCAAGCTGACCCGTTTAACTAGGTTTTGGTTTGGGTTACTTGGAGAGAGGGTATAGGGGATTTATGTATTCACCCAAATATGGTTAGTCAGGAATTTATGCGGAGAATTAAAGAAAATGAAGTCAAATCGGCATTAAAGAAGATGGGATTGAAGAAAGCAGCAGGACCATATGGTCTACCTATAGAAGTGTGAATATGTGAAGGGTAGAGAGGACTCAAATGGCTAAAAATGTCTTTCGATAAGTAATAGGATGCCTTCAGCATGGAGGAAGAGTTCCGATTACTTGGTACCGTTGTTTAAGAGTAAAGGTGATGTACAAGAATGTTCTTAACTACGGTGAGATCAAACTAATGAGTTTAAGTTATGAGAAAGAGCGATTAAGCAAAGTCTTAGAAGGAAGGTGAAGATATCCGAGAACCAGTTTGGATTTTGGATTTATGCCTAGAAGGTCAACAATGGAGGCAATCTATCGTATGAGACAATTAATGAAGAACTATCGGGATAGGAAGAAGGATCCACATATGATGTTCATGGATCTAGAGAAGGTGTATGATAGAATGTCGGGACAAGTGGCAAGTACTTTTGCTGGGCATTAACGAAGAAAGGAGTATCTCAAATATATATCGATCTTGTAAAGGACATAAGGAAGCCGCTACGAGTATACAGAATAATGTGGGGAAGACAAAAGTGTTCCTTACATCAAGGTTCTGCCCTTAGTCCTTGCCTCTTTCCCATAGTAATGGATGAATTGACGAGATCAGATGATATTGGACGGATTGATGAAACCAAGGATGTAGTAGAAAGAAGACGGAATATTTGGAGTGTAGATTTAGTGGAAATGGGGGTAAGGAGGCTATATTGAGTAGTCTTATGGGAAGATAGTCCATGATTTCGACTTTTTTCGGTATTTCGGATATATTATTCAAAGTAATGGTGAATTGGATGGAGATGTGGCCCATAGAACCAAAGCAGGATGGCTGAAGTGGAATATTGCCACATGGTTGAAGTGGAAAAATGTCACTAGGCCTCTTATGGTTTCTTGGTTTTTTGGTTAAAGGACAATTTCTATCGCACGATAATTATGCCTGGTGCTGAGGACAAGAGTACATGGCCATGTACAAAAGATGAGGGTAGCTGAAATGCATATGATCCACTGGATGTGTGGCCACAAAAGAAATGATACTGGAGAAAGTAGGTATTGCATCAGTTGAAGATAGGATGAGGGTAAACCGTTTAAGGTGGTTTGACATGTGAGACGGAGAGCACTGAACGTAGCGGTTAGGATGATTGAGAAATTGGGAATGAATTATATTGTTAGGCGAAGGAGAAAAACGAAGCAAACATAGATAAGGGTGATTGAAAACGATGTGGATGGTTTGGGGATTAGTGAGAATGTGGTGATGGATTGGGAACTCTCGAGAGAGGATTCATAGATTAGGGTATTGGATATCCCTACTTTCTTAGGCCCTTATCCCCCTACTTTTGAAGTTTTTGAAAGAAATTACGGTGGTATTCACAAAGCCTGCATTCTTAGATCGTTCTCAAATTCGCAAACCGTAGTTGAAGAATACATGGTGGGTTATAAAGCAGGTTAAAAATTTCTAGAACATGGATTCAGATTTTAAAAAAGCAACATTTGTTGTTGACTTTAGTTATCTAGTCCGACAGCAAAGAGTTGGCAGATGGGAAATCGTTTTTCTTGTTAGTGAAGCTCTGAAAACTTACGAAAGAAATTGCGAAGAGGTTCCTCATATGTATGGGGATTAGTCCTTTATTATGTGCACTCATTAAGCTTGCAGAGTTGCAGGTACCATCATTTCCTATGTTATTTAACTAGAATTTTAAATGGACCATTCAAGTTTCATTAAAGTGTGCCATTTAGCTTTATTCACTGAAATGCTTTTAAAGTCACTTTAAATCAGGAGTGGAAAATCGCGGGAAATCTTTTTGCCAGAAATACATATAACCATCTTGACAAGTACTCCATGTAGGATAGTGCTTTTCCCCTGATGTGACATCACAAGTGACTGGCTGCATGTAGTTGTAGACTAGCTCTGTTTATTTTTGTTGGTCTAGTTGAGTCCGTGAGGACATCATTTACGCCTTCACATATGCCCTACTTATCATCAATTGTGGATTGAGGGCGCTCCCTTGAGCAGCCAAGCCTCATTTGTGTGGGAGACTGTGAGTGCTGTAAGGGTCATCCTCTGCCAACCATGCTAAAAAATATGGTATCCGTCATGAAGATCTATGTTGCTTGGATTCGGTTAGAAGTATCCGACACGGGTGCATGTCCAAGTGTCGGATTCGGCTATTTTTATGGGAAAAAGTTTTGTGTTTTTGGTCTAAAATGAAATGTCGGATTGTCCTACTCCTGTCCGAGGTTGAGTGACCGACACGGGTAATATTGAAGAGTCCGAGCAAAATAAACTAATACCCTGGTATCAAGATGTCTCAGACAGTCAGACATAACATAAGGTGGCTATTGTGGCCATACTTTCAGAGAAGTTTATCAAACGAGTTAGTTTATGATTTCTTGAATTTGAGATTCAAGTTGATCACCAATGTTGTTAGCAGTCTATTTTTATCTCTTGTGGCCTTTTTTTTCATAGATGTACACATCCGTGAATGTTCGCTTTTACAATCCTCTATAGAAACTAAAGGGGGGTAGAGATTGGAAATGTCGATAATGTTTAGGGTGTTATGGTCTTAATCACGGAAAGTCGTAATACTCTCTCCAAGTCTATCATTGTTCCCTCTTTCCTTTTCCATTCAAGTCACCTTTTGTTCCCTCTTTCCTTTTTTGGTGTGTTTTGTGTGGTCCAAATTCAATTTGCATGTGGGGTAGTGTGTTTTATGTGGTCCAAATTCATTTCCTTAATTCTTGTGCCCAAAAGAAAGGGGAACAAATGATAGACTTGGAGGGAGTATTACTTTGTTACGCTGATGCATTTTGTTGCCATGCTAAGTAGCCATGAACTATTACTTTTAAGTGTTAGAATCTTATCATGTCTAGTGGGCACATTGGAGTGTCACAATATTTCACCTTTTTCTGTCTCTGCAAACATTTGAATGTGATGTTTTCTGGGTGACTGGGTGAATATATGTCTTTGCTCTTCAGGCATCAGATTGTCAATTTATGTGAATGTAATTTATGTGCTGATCTTCTTTATAAACTAATACTCATATGTCGCAAGAAATAATAATGCGCTGAGTTTCTCAATGTTGGTCTTTCCGTAGGCGGACAAGGACAAAAAATTTAGTATCTATGTTCACTCAAGACCTGGGTTCCTCTTGAACAAGGCAACAACAAAGTCCCTCTACTTTTTAGATCGTCAAGTGAATGGCAGTATACAGGTAAGCTTCCATCCTGATTTTCTGTTTGATCTTGAGATAACTGACATGATGCGGTATGCCTTGTATTCATAAATCGGAAGATATCTTTATGAAATTCTGTATTAAAAGTCGAGGCTTTAGGATGCTTTGTTCTGTTTGTATTTGAAATCGCAACAGATTTTAGTAAGTTTTCTTTAATACTCTTTTGTATTAAATTTAATTTCGATTTTAGCGAGTTTATTCTTTTAATTTCCATGGTATTAAATAATATTTTGTGTTGTGAATTGCGATTGTGTGCGTAATTGGTCGTCCTCGCCTGCATTTTGGTCATTGCATAAATGTATCATTAAACCGCGTCATAGTCAGTGGTCGTAACCTTCACAACCTCTAAAAGTGGTCATGGTGGAGTGTCGTTGCGCACTTTCTATGTCATGATCATTAGGGCTTATATTGACTGATTGTTACAGACCCTTGAGTCCTTGACCAAGTAATCAAGTATAATGAAGTAGCCATGAATGAAAATCTGAATTCATTTCGTTAATAGATCATCATGTGAAAGTTTATGTTTTTTGTTGGATAAAGTTGGAAGATCGGGGAGGGGAGATAATCAGTTTCTCTTGTTTGGATAGTAGGTCGAGTTGGAGGAAATACAGTGATGGAAAATGGAGGACATATCTTCTTTCCTACAATGTAAATTAAAATCTTCCCAATATAACAATGACCTGGATTGAGAATACCCCCATTGCTTCCCTTCCCATCTCCTCCTCTTCCCTACTAACCTTATATCCAAATAAATGATAAAGGACACTAAAAGGGTGATGCTTGTGATAAAAAGATCTAATGAGGGGACACCTGTATACAAATGAGAGACAAGTAATTGTGCTTCATATTATAATGAGTCATGGTATTAGATATAGGTCGGTATTGCATCAGATTCAAATTATCCAGGTTGTGAAGCACCACTTTCTGATGTAGTATCATAAGGACCAAGAGACAGACCAACTTAGGGAAAGAATCCAATCTGCATCCAAATATATCACTTCGTGAAGGTGCATTAAGGTCAAATGTTCAGAAGAATTGTTTATGTTTACTGACTTAACATCACCTAAAAAGCCTTTTTCACTGCCTTGCATATCTAAAGACTAAGCGATTTCATAACCTAATACAATGAGAAGAGGAGAGGGTGGGTCTCCGTGACTCATGGCTCTAGAGCTAGCTAAAAAATCATCAGATTAAAATACCAAGCACGCACCAGGAATCAATACTTCAAGAAAAATGGTCATAAGCCTTTTGAAGTTCAAGTTTGCACCAGGACTCGGTTGGTTAGACTTTTGTAATGAGTCCATGCATTCATTAGCCATTAGGAACACGGGTGCCAGAATTGATAAACTAGCCTACAAATCGAATCGTGATTCGATTTACGCTTCATTTGGACATAAGTTCTCCTAATTTGCTTATTGATTCCCCCAAATTTTCATTGGTTTTGCCAAAAATGGCGAGGAATGAGTGATCTAGATGGAGAAAAAGATAGGAAACTTTACTAACTGAAAGCAAACTACATCCTTAGAGGCTTCAATCCACAAAATATACATTTACATTAGAGATTACTGCATTGGGATGTTGTTTTGGACTTTGGTTCAGGATGAAGACGATGCAACTAATAATATTTACTTAGATACTCCATAGTTCTCATTATATTTGTCTTCAGTCTTAACTCTAGGCTAGTGAATGTGTCTGGAGTTGTTCCTTCTCATTCAAGCTTGAGTCTTTACCACGAACTGTTCTAATTATTTATTACAATGCCTCAGAACATCTCTGCTCCAATTTTTTGATATTATTGTTTTAGGTTCACCAACTTTTTGCTGAAAATAAAGCTGTGGGAGCCACTAACCCTATAGCCCAACCACCAATCGTCCATGCCTAACTAACAAACCCTTCCACCTCAAGCCAAACATTTCCGAATTAGAAAATGCAGTTCGGTTTTCTGCACTATTAGCGTCTGTATGGGCTTATGCCCATGCGACACGAGACATCCCTGCCACGTCACTAATTGTATCTATTGTAATGCTTGATAGGACTTATCTGTTTCTTGCTGCAGAATTTTGGTGGACCTCTGGTGCCACCCTTCTTTGCCTCTCTACTTTCTGCTATTATCAACCAAATTGTTTCATGTTTTAAAAAATTTGGCGGAGTTTCTTTAGGCTGTGATCATGCTCATTTTACTTGTGTTTCGTATTCTTTGTATTTCTTTGGACATGTAAGTTGTAACTATGCTCATCCATCTTAAAAAAAATTACCAGTAAATTAGGTTTAAATTTGAAAGTATACTTGTGTACCATTCCATTGTTACATTTATCTTACAATAATAGTTGTGCTAATTTACTTCACTAGGTAGATTGGGGAGAAGCTAGCATGATCCTGGCGGAGCGTGTTCTGCTGAAAAATGCTCTCTTAGATCCTTTAAATGAACGATTTGTTTTCCTTTCCGACAGGTGAGCACATTCCAATCAAGGGTCATTTGTAAAATTCTCTTTTATCTCTGTGCTTTTGGTAATTAAATGTATCCGAGAGAAACAATAGTAGTTTAGGTAGCTGAGTTGAGGTTTCTGTCAATTCTGAATACTTAGCCAGAAGAGTATTATTGAAGTTATTTGCCAGTATGCCAGTTTATGTTAATTCATTCTAACAATGTTTCAGCTAACTGATCTTCTTTCAGCTGTATCCCTCTGTACAACTTTAGCTATACATACGATTATATCATGTCAACATCAAGGAGTTTTGTAGATAGGTAAGGATCTGCTATTTCCAACAATAGTTTCCCTTTTCACATTTTGTTTACACATATTACCTTCTGTTGGCTCGTGTACTTGTTTGAGTGATTATATAGTGGTACTCTACCTAGTTTGCTCATGATGATAGCCTTTTATTATGAAGAGAAATCAGACACTAATGCCTATGTTCTACTATGTGCTCCCATCTTAACAAAAGCTAGTTTTTGTCTTTCAAATTTGACTTCGTATAACATAGGACTGGGTCATAATGGCTTGCCCATACAAGTCTCCAGATAGCTCTTGACTGTGCTAGACATTTATTGTGATTACAGTTTCGCTGACAAAAAGGATGGGCGTTACAATCCAAAGATGCACCCTACTATTCCTGTTAGTAATTGGCGCAAAGGTTCACAGGTAGGGTTATTAAAAAAAAAAAATTGAATAGCATGGAGGGTATTCTATTTTCTTTGTGATGTTTGCTTAAATTGCTTTTCCTAAGCTTTTTTGCTTTTGTTGCAGTGGGTTGTGCTAAATAGGAAACATGCAGAGGTCGTCGTGAAAGATGAAACGGTTTTCCCTGTATTTCAGCAGCATTGCAGGGCAAGTTTTGCTACCTAAAATTTGAAAAATGTGCTCATTAAGTGTTTCATCTCCAATGGAGCCAAAGACTCTCTAATCTCTGGTTTTGTATTATGAAGTAATAAAGTAAATGACTAACTAACCTAGTTGTGGTTCTTTATTCTTTACTTTGTTGGTGAAGTAGCAGTCGTACGATGCAATTTTCAACGCAATTTCATATGGGTCATCCGGAAACAACCTCTATTCATTGTTAACATAGGGTAAGAAGATCTGAATACATCCTACTTCCCTTGTCTCTCCATTTGTGGGACTGTGGGAGCCTTTGATGCACCGCACTGATGTTGTTGCCAATTATTTGTACTTTCGACTAGAAATAAATTTCTGCACTCAGTGCATTGCTAGGCTTATTTTTGTCATAGGACATGGGATTATGGTCTTGATACTTGGAAGTTGGAATAAGAGAAGAAGTTTCATCTTGTTTGTGATAAATTGGCTGGGTAGTGGGAAGTTTGCTATATAGTTTATATTGAAACTTTTCATCTTTTTCTCTGAGGAGATCTATGCCCTCAAGTCTTCATCTTTGTGCACTAGAATGTAAACTGTTTAGACTTTAGACAATGTTGAATTTGCCTGCTTTCAAAATCATGGAGATACTAAGCTCCCTACTACGCATCATTACCCCAGTGCCTCAATGGCTCCCGCAAATTGCGGGGTAAGGGGGGGGGGGATGTACACAGTCTTACCCTTGTGTTAGCAACACAAAGAGACTGTTTCCGAGTGACCCAAGATGAAAATTGCGTCGAAAACTACACCGAATGACTACTTCACAAAAGAAAGAAGCACAGTCAATTTATTGAGCCATTTTGCTTTATTCCATTATTTTCCAGAACCAAAGAGTAATGAGTCTTTGGCTTCATAAAGCTAAGCTCCCTCTTTCCGTTATTTTATTTGTTTGGAGAATTTCGGAATACTACATGGAGGTATCTAGAAATTAAGTTTTACATTTAGATTTGTGTGACAGTTGGCTTGCCCTTCTAAAGTTCTAAGCTGTTCAAACTTTATGCTGCTTAAAGTTGCTCAAACCTTAAGCAGGACATGGCTGCCCCTATTGCTGTTTAAGTCGGCAACCGTAGGCTGGATGAGATGTTGGTGATTCTTACATGTGGTGGCAGGATCCTTTATTTAACCAAGCTATTATACTTTTATGCTCTATGGTCTACGTTGTTTTGACTATATGATTGTAGCTTGTGCTGTGATTACTCAAATTAGAATGTAATGTCTCAAAAGCTTTATCACAGTAATTTCTTCGAGACCTCAGGGTTCTGCATTGTAGATTCTCTTTTATTTGTGGATTATTCGTGGTTTCCTTCTGCAATTAGTGGTGGCTCTTACATCAGTTATTTTGTCAATTTGCAGAGAAAATCGCTTCCCGAATTTTGGCGTGACCAACCATTTGTAAGAATTCTCACTTTAGTCTTTCAAGTTGGGTGTGTGTGTGTGTGTCTTGTTTGCTTCCTTTTTCTCTTGTTCAGCATTTCAGCGACAATCTCTTTTGCTATCAAACCTGAAAGTTTGAGACCCTTGAAGACTGGAACTAACTTGATTACTATTAAAAGCCACATAAAATACTTCTTAATTGTAATTTTATGTGACTGCAGCCTGTCGATCCATCGAAGGAGCACAACTGCATACCAGATGAACATTATGTTCAAAGTTTACTTGCTGTGAGTTATCACATTACCTGACTTTTCAGCTTTCAGTATGGTTTTCATAGTTATTGATATTCAATTTACAGAACAGGATGTTCGTGAAAGGACCTCATCATTATAAAATCTTTTTCTAGTCTGATTTTGTTAGCTCTTATGAAGTACCTCTTCTGGGAAACAAGAAAAATGATGTACCTCTTCTTATCCAAATTAAAAAATTCATATCAATGGTAGAAAGTTGCATTTTTCATATAAGTGGTATTATGGCAATAATTTTAATTGTAGTAGCAAAGAAGCCAATGTGGCTCAAGACTTCGAGCCAGTACTTACAATAGGCATCAGGTTCCCGAAATTCGGCATGTAGCTTGGAATAAATCTGACAGAATCGTTAGAACGATAGGGCTTGGTTAAGGTACCATTGTGCGATTAGTGATAAAGTCTGAGTTTGCTGCCCCATTTTCATGAACTTCGTTGTTGTAAGACTGTGGGTGTAGTTAGTGGTGGCATTCTTTGAATTCTGATATGTCAAGGGACTGTACAAGTCAAAGCGAGTTTATTGGTTCTGAAACCGGGTTATAAACCAAGGGGGTCAGATAAGACCTATGGGTTATTATGTACACATGTGGAGCAGTAACATAAAGGTTATACGTATGACTTAAAGGGCATGGAGTATTGGTGGAAGATTGTTACATTGCTATGACGGAATGACGTTGAGTTCATGAGTTGGTGCATTGGAGTGGGTGGGCTCCAACATTAAGAGGGAGATCGTCAGGATTGATGCATTTTCAACTTGTTCCAAATCAGAAGATTCAGGTGGCTGTGTGCATGTTAATGTCTAGTGTGCAGTCCTCCAATTGTCCATGTGTTTTAGGATAAGTTCTTATTTTGCTTATGGACTTAGGTTTACAATTTTTCACTCCTCTTATTGCCCCTCCTCTCCAAAGTGTCTATTGGCCTTGTCAAACGATTCATTCCTGCCCTTCTCATATTTCTTCCTTGCCATCCTCTAATGATGATACTAGAAAAAAATTTCATTCGAGTGTAAACAAATAGAAAAGATTTTATTATTATACATGTAATTGGTAAAAGGATAATGAAATCAAATTTGGGTAAGATAAGAAAATCGAAATTAGTTTAGAGCAGAAATTAAAGTCAGGTAGTTTGGTAAAGAAAGAAGGATGCTTGATAGTTTTGTGAAAAAATGAAGAAAGCTGGCAAAATAGAAGCAAGTCGACACTGGAAATAACGCTTGGTTCTCCCTTTAAGGGACTTTGGTTCCCATCAATTGATGTGTTTCTTCGCATATTTTGGTGGTTTTGTTCTCTTTTTGTGAGAGATTGAAGAACTTCTGTTAGGAGTAAGTGGAAGATCAGTGCCTAAAAGATCCTAAATATGGTGTCGTGATTGAGGTCAAATCTTCGTCTACAATCTACATTCTGTTAAAATAGGCAAATTTCATCCTTTTGAGCCAGATCCATTAACCTCCTCGATAAATGTTGTGTCAATAAACAATATGCACCTGTCTAGTTCTAATAGCTATCTTTCTTTTAGGAAGGATTTAATTTGTTTAATTTTTACGAAACTTTATTTCATTTAATCTAACGTCCTTTGTAGATTTGTAGGCACTTCTCTTATTCTAATAGCGATCTTTCGTTTAGGAAGGATTTAATTTGTTTAATTTTTACGTAATTGTATTTCATTCAATCTAATGTCCTTTGTAGATTCATATGGTCTTTAATAATGATATTGATCTTTCACTAAACAAAGCAAGAAAAATAAAATAACTGTAGTTGTTTTACGAAGTCCCCTAAATATAAGGTAGCACCTAACCAAGACCTCATACTCCCTCCATTCAATTCATTTCCATACATATTCCATTTTGGTCCCTTTTGGAAAAATCTTTAAAAGACCAAAATGCCCTTGCATATGTTTTCCCATCCACTTGCACGTTGTAGGTTGCTTTTTTTATTCCCTTATCTTTTGTCTCTTTCTTAATCTCGGTGTCCTTTACAAATGTATGAAATTGGTGTGAAGGGAGGGAGTATAATGGAGTCAAATATCTTTTTTCCCTTTCAGCTCTCTACTTCCTTTATGAAACATGTCTTTTGTGTGTGCCTGTTTCTGAAGTTGTCGTTATTCTAATTTAGACCAATAAGAGCTTTGCTTTGGGAAGTGCAAGGTTCATCATGGTGCAAAGGATTCCTAAAGCCAACGCACAAGGTGAAGGTTCATGCCTGATGACGGCTTTATGCCCAAATACCGCTATTTATTTTTGGGTCTTTTAAGGATCGCGTTTAGGAAGCTAGAAGTTGTGACATTGGAGCAACAGAAAGGATAGAAACTAGAAGACAAAGAAAGTGACGAGTGTAGCTTTTTGTCTAAGGCATACATTGAATGTTGTATATAGGCCCACCTATACCTAGTGCTGAAATTCCATTTATTAGAATGGGAGGTTTTCAGGAGAACTTAAGACCTCAGGGTCATTGAGGTATGATACCATAGAAAGAGCCATTTCAAGTATCAACCTAAGATGATAGTTGAGTCCCAATTAATGATTTAATACTCTAAAGCTGTCCCAATAGACAAATAGTCCTCCATATATTCTGTTTTGTGTCCTTTGGTTATGAAGTTGATACCTTGATATACTGATTTTACTAATTTAACTGAAACCTGTTTGCACTGAATAGACTGACAAACACCAACATATAGTGCAGAAATATATTTTGTTTTTGATAGTAAAAGGACTTTGCTTTGAATTTTTATTTCTAATAGTTATATCGTTAACTTTTACTCCTTTTTGCCAACAAAATCCAGCAAGAAGGCCTTGAAGATGAGATCACACGAAGATCTTTGACACATACGGCTTGGGATCTTCCATCCACTAGAGACCGTGAAAGACGTGGATGGCATCCTGTTAGTTATAAATTTTCTGACGCTACTCCTCAGCTGATACAATCCATCAAGGTATGGTTGCTACTTAATGTCTGCAGATCTGATTGATAGCTAGTATTGAAGCTAGGTAACTCTTAGTTTGTGTTCACTTCATATCTTAATATGTGCACTTGAGAGTTGACCAGACTTTGTTGTCATTATGCTCAGCTGTTGAAGAAGATTAACTCGCTATATCTTCTGAGAGTGAAATAACTTGGTTTCACTTCATGTTGCTCCGACTTGGTTAAAAGGACACAAGTAGTAGTACACAGTTCCGAGTGTAGGATATCAGTACGTGGTGAAAAAAATCACGTTTTAAACTAAAAAGACGTGTCGTGGCGGACACACGCAGCGAATATAAAAAAGTGACTTGGGTTTCACTAAGAGAAAAATTAATTTAGTTGTGATTGGCACATTAGTGACTGATTGCAGCGTTGCACTCGTGCAAAAACTGGTAGTCTGAAATGGTTTGTAACAGAAAACTACAAAAGTAAACAAAATGGTGAAGATAAGCGTTTCGGAAATAATGGTGAACGGCAACAGTATCTACCGTATGGGTTTTGTTGGGATCCCTTGTGCTTTGTGGTGTCTTCTTGGGTTGATGTCATTTCTGAAACTTAAGCCAGTGTTTTCTCTCTTGTTCAAACCTGTTTTTTGGTTGAGGGGTACGAGTACTAATTTGGGCCTATTTTTTGTTGAAGGGTCGGGGTTACCCTCAAGTGACTACTCCTAGTTAGATGAATATATACAGAAGTAGTTGATTGAGACGAGTTACCTTGCATCTACAGCTTCAACTGCGTTTTATTTGTATCTTTATCCCCTTGACCTAAGGTTCACACTGTTGCTTGAATGGAAATGACATATTGTAGAGCAGTCTAGTGTGTATTGCGTCCGCCGTTGAAAAACTGACCCTCGTAGTTATAGTAAGAAACAAATGGTGATTTTTCTTCGTCATAATACGCCCATATATTTTGCACACATTGTTTTTTCCTCCCCATCAAAGCAAATAAATAGAACCTCATTGTTTATGTCACAATCTTTTGATAGCGACTTTGTATAGGGTTTTTAGCCCATTGAAGCTTTGATTATATGACTTCGGCTACCTTAGTACTACTACTCCATTTACTTGGGTAATCATCAACACTATAAGTAGGATCTAAACAGGGAATCTAATGTACTCAATATCTTGGCACATTTGAGATACCTTAGTGACAGTAGTGCTGCCAAAGATTACCTTGAACCCATGTTTCATGTTGTGACCTTTTTGAGGATTTTCTACGTGTTAACTGTTACCCTGTGTTTTTGCAAATTCTAATATGTACCCTTTATTTAAAAAATAAAAATCTAATATAGCCCTGACTATTATTAATTGTTCATAATCTAACCAAAATACTATAATTTGCCTCTTTTAACAATCACTAGCCTTCTTTAAAACGGTCTTAACTTAGACGAGAAAAATGTCTTCATCCCCTATATACTAAAAGATTAACACATCTTAAAAATTCCCGCTCAAAATTCCCGGCCATGTATGTTAAAGATTAGTCAAAAACTAGTATAGATCCCGTGCTACAGCACGGTATTTCTTAGATTTGGTTTATAAAGAGGTACTCTTAATAAAATTATATGTATAAATTAATGTATTT